>BQNB010000765.1:130645-155698 GCA_026074375.1 Tanacetum coccineum
ATCTAATCTTATTTCTCTAATCCTCCTCCTCCCTCTTTCTCTCTCTACTTTCTATCTTTCTCTCTCTAGAATAAACACAAACACAACGCCTAAACACACACTCTATTGCTTATTAATCCTAAATCCAAGACCTAACAAGTGGTATCAGAGCTGCAGGAGCGATTTAGTGTTGTTTAGGAGAGCTTATTCGGTAAGCTTATTCCAGCAGCTTATTTTGAGCTTATTTTCTGCTTATTTTGAGCTTATTCGGTCCTGATTATCTGTTGTGTTTATTCTGTCTTTTTCGTGTGCTTATTCTATTTTTTAGCTTATTTTCGTGAGCTTATTTCAAGTCAAAAACTGCTTTTTCGGGTTAAAAAGTCAAACTATTTAATCTGGTCAAATCAGCTCATTTTGTGCTTATTTTGCTAATTTCGGTTGTGTTTTATGCAATCGAGATTGATTGCTTACAGTTTTATCGTAAGAATCGTGGCCAAATTAGTTCAAAATCTGCTAATTTATGCTTATTAAGCAAATTCGAAAGTCAAACTTGGAAAAACAGTTATAAATATCAAATTCGGATCTGTAACTGTTTGGTCAACGGTCAAACTCAGTAAAATCTTTTTTAAATATCAAAATGGAATAAAATTTGTTTTAAAATTTGAGTCAACGGTCAAACATGGTAGTCAACAATTAAAGTTTTGAAAAATGTGTTTTGACAAATCTCAGATCTGAGTTCAAATCAGAAACAAACTCAAAAGTTTCATCATTTCGGATCCAAAACAAAACTCGGAAACAAACTCGACAAAACTTGATTTCGGAAAAGAAAACTTAGATCTCATATTCATCTTTGTGTGCTTAACAAGAAGTTAAGAGACCTATAAAGATCTAAAACACAATAGAGTATTCATCACAGATCCAGATCCAAACTCGAAAACCAAACTCGGAACAATTCAAGCGACAAGAACTGATTTCGACATCATCAGGAATAAAAGGATACTATAACATATCTCAGATATACTTTTGTGTGTAACACAAATTCATAGACCTTTAACAGATCCATACACACAAAATGTTTCTCTTCACAGATCTTATCAAAGAACCACACTCATCATAGATTTTATATCAAAACATAAAATAGAAAGGAAAGATAAATCTCAGTTTTGGTTTCTTTATCGGTGAACTTGAAGGTCATTTACACACGGAAAAATCAGCATATCTTCAAAGATTGTTTTCTGAAGCCTCGACTTCATTTAATTTTCGAAAGATAAAAAGCAAAGACCATAACAAAAGTGTTAGATCCATTTTTCTCTTTTGATTGAACAAGAACACGAACGAAAAACAAATGAAAACAACGGAACTTAGAACGAAATAAACAAGATCTCAGTTTTTTTGTTCACTTGTGGTAAAAACCTTTAAAGATTATAAGCGTGTGAACATCAATCATCATAGATCAAATTTTTGAAGGTGAGCTTCTTAGTCAATATTTGAAACCTACTCAAGAAAAGTCAAGAACCAAAGTGTTCATAACTCTCTTTGTTTCGTCTCACAAAAAAAAACAAGAAATGAAAATCACAAGACAAAACCTACTTGTGAATTGTAAAATCTTGATGTCATTTGTTTGCGTTTCGTGCTCAGAATCATAAGTATAAATCTATCAGTATTCTTTAACTGAAGAAATAAAAACACAAGAAAGAGTTGTGTATAACTGTGGAGTAAATTGGGTGACTGCGTAAAAATATAAGAAAGAGGCGTATTATACATTTTAGGGTTAGAGTGAGTTTATTTGAGGCAAAGAGTATTGCTTTTGAAATCGCACTTCAGCACAAGTCTCGAGAAAATACTTCTTTGAAAACATTGCAAAAAGAAAATGAGAATTTTATGGCATCATTACAAATCGAGAATACTCATTTGAAACAGACTTATAAAGATTTGTTTGAGTCGGTTCAAAGGTCAAGAGTTGAGACTAAGGTCGATTTTGATGAGATTGAAACTAAAAATATTAAGTTGGAACATCGAGTGATGTCATTAATTAAGGAGAATGAACACTTGAAGTTGACTTACCAAAGCTTGTTTGATTCAATCAAAAAGTCGCGGGTTCAAACAAAAACTTCAAATGTAACACAAAACGAGGCAGAAAATCTGAAGTCTCAATTGTTTGAATTTGCTGAAACTAAGTTCAATAACATTTTCGGAAAGATTGAATTTTTCAAAAAGAAGCAATTGGATATTTCTGAACTTAACAAGGAATCGGGGAAGAAACATAATCTTTTTTGAAAACGAAACAAGTGTTTTTCAAATAAAGATTGATGAGCTGGAAAAGTCTTTAGCAAAACAAATAAAAGAAAATTCTGATTTGTTGATAAAAATCGATAATCTTGAGAATGTTTTCGCTGATGAAGAAAAAAGGGCAACATTGGGAAAATTGAATGCTTTTGATAATGAAAATTGTGATTTTGAATCAAAGGTTATTCATCTCGAAAAAATCATTGCTCAAAAGTCAAAAGATTTTGATGATGTCAATCTTGAATTGTCAAACAGAACAGCCAAATTTGAGGCGTATTTTGAAAAACTTGAAAAAACAAAAGTTGTTCTTGAACGACAATTGGCTCGTAAGGTTGATGATTCTAAAGCCGAAAAAGATCGATTTTTGAAAGAAATTAATCATTTAAGGACTCAACTTGAAAATCTGAAAGGGAAGCGTGTGGAAACAAAGCTTGATAATTCTTCAATTTTGGGAAAACCACCGTTACTTAACAATGAAAGAGATCAGCTTTTGAAACAAATTGCATCTTTGGAATCAAAATTGGCATCACAAGATATTCGTTCTTGTCAAAAAGAATATCATGAGTTGAGAACTTCGTATAATGCTTTAAAAGTGAAGTTTGATTCTCTTAATCGGAAAAAATGGAACATCAATGTTTCAAAATCTTCAAAACCTAAAGAAAGTGTTTCGGAAAAGGTTCACACGGGTGAATCCTCAAAACCGTTTTCAAGAAGGGTTTCTCAGTTTACAACCTATTCTTTACAAAAAGATAGGAAGTTTTCTAAGAAATCTCAAAGTTTTGAAACATTTTTTCCTCAAAAGGGTTTTAAGACAAGAGCTTCAAATGCAAAGAATCAATCTTTTGAAACATCACACTCTTGTTTTACACCGGTAAAACAAGTGTGGAGGCCAATTAAGGAATCTCAAACTTTTGAAGCATCTACTTCTCAAAAGAGTTTTAAGACAAGTACTTTAAAAGGAAAGAATCAAGTTTTTGTTACTCCACACTCTCGTTTTACACCGGTAAAACAAGTGTGGAGACCAAAGCAAAGTCATTTGAAAACTTTCAAATATTCCAAATTAGAAATGCTTTCAATGCAAAACAAGAATGACTTGGCTTTGAAAAACAAAAACAATGGAAGATTTTCAAACGCTTCAAAAACGAATTTTCAGAATGATACATCAAATGGTAACAATAAATGGAAATTTTCTTCACCAACAAGATTTAAAACTCCACATGAAACACCGAGTTTCAAAAATCAATGGAAAATCAAAAGGAATTTTAAATCTCCGTTGATTCCACGAGAGTTGTTTTCAAATGAAACACCGGTTTCAAGCCCTCGTTGGAACTCAACATCTTTACATCGACTTGACACAACTTTCAATTGGTTTTCAAAATTTGGTAAACCCGTTAGCACCGTGCTTAAATGGGTTCCAAAGGTTGTTGTCTAAATTCGATGTCGTAAAAAGCCCAAAAAGAAAGCCCTCAAAGGCAAATCCTAGTTAGTATAAATACACCTAGTTTAGTCAAAATTAGGTTAGCTACTTCATTATTATTTTTCATCTTAAGGGTTTGTAGCAACTCTTGTTTTCTTTCAATCAAAAGTTCTTTAATGTTTAATCTTTCTTTTTGCCATTGATCTTGTGATTTCATCCATGGAATGATCTAGGGATCCTACAATTGGTATCAGAGCCTACAAGATTGATGTATTGATTTGGTTTGTATTTTTTTTCTATTGATTTCGAAAAAAAAAGAAGTTTTTTTTTGTTTTTGATTATTTGTTTGTTTTTGATTCTTGATTCAAAGATGGTTTATGTTTAATCAAATATCATTCAAACCATCTCGTTAGCAATCAACGATCTCGTGATTTTTTTTTCATTTTTTGTTCGTGTATTGTTAAGCAAAAAAAGGGGGTCGTTGGATTAGTGTTTTGTGTCCACCGAACAAGCGACCGAACAAGGGGATCGAACAAGCTCTAGTCGGTTCGATCGAACGAGTGGAAAAGAAGGGATCGAACAAGCCTATCGAACTAGACGTTCGAACAAGACAATCGAACAAGGGGTTCGAACAAGGTTGGATCGAACAAGTGGAAAACAAAAGGATCGAACGAACTCAACCTCTTAAAGATCGAACGAGTTTATTCATCAAGCATCGAACGAGTGTGATCTTTAAAAACCTTGTAGACGTTCGAACAAGCGGTTCGAACTAGACGACCGAACTAGCAATCGATCTAGACGATCGAACAAGGCGTTCGAACAAGGCGATCGAACGAGTGGTTCGAACAAAGCAATCGAACAAGACGTTCGAACTAGACGATCGAACGAGTGGTTCGAACCAAGCAACCGAACAAGCAACCTAAAAACACCAAAAAAACAAAAAAAAAAAAAAAAAAAAAAAAAAGAAAAAAAAAATAAAAAGAATAAAAAAAAAAAAAAAAACCGAACGAGTGATTTTTCAAGTTTTGGACCGAACCAGTTTTATACTTCAAGGACTGAACTAGCAATCCTTTTTGAATCGTACAAAAACAAACTCAAACTCAAATCAAACAATTCATCAATCACTTACGATCAGATCATTACTAAACAAACTTTTTCAATGGCATCCAATGAAGAAACAAATGCAGCGGGTACCGATACTCGTCCACCTATGTTGGTTGAAAGTGACTACGATTCTTGGAAGATTCGTATACACAGGTACATTCGAGGCACACCCAATGGCAAGCAGATATTGGAAATCTATCCAGAATGGGCCCTACACCTCACCCTATGATCACTGAGCCTCCAACTACTGATCTGCTGCTGTGCCTGCACCGAGGAAGAAACTTGATTCTGAATTCAGTGAAGAGGAAAACAAACTTGAGATGGCTGATACTCAAGCTGAAATCATTCTTAGTCAAGGTCTTCCCAGACACATCTTCAACAACCTCAATCAAACAAGCACTGCAAAGGAGATTTGGGATAATGTGGAGATGCTCATGCAAGGATCAGGTAGGACTATTCAACAAAGGAAGGAAGATCTGTTTGATGAGTACGAACGCTTTCGTGCTATTGGAAACGAATCAATTCATGACTACTTTGTGCGTTTCCACAAGCTTGTGAATGACATGAAGATTACTCAGCTCAACATTCCAACTCATCAGATGAACACCAAGTTTGTCAACAACCTTCCGGCCTATTGGGGAAAGTATGTGACTAATGTTAAACAGAACATGGATATCTCAACCACACCTTATGTTCAGATCTATACTCATCTCAAAGCCTACGAGCCTCATGCCAAAAAGACTCTCAAGAAACAGGAGCAGTCTACAAGTATTGTTGATCCACTGGCCTATGTTGCTCACACCACATCTGCACCTGCTCTTTCATCACCCTCAACTCCTAGTCCTCAACCTACTGCTCAGTCTCCGAATGACGCTTTGATGGCCACTATGACTCAGATTGCTAATCTCTTAAGTGGTTTCCAAAAGCAGTTTCCACCCACCAACAACCAGCTCCGGACTTCCTCCAACTCAAGGACTCATGCTACGGTGCATGATGGTCACATTGTTACTGAACCAATTCAGAGGAAAGCTCCAGGTAATGTTGGTAATACAGGTGCTCGAGGCAAGAAGGTGATATGTTACAACTGCAGAGGAGAAGGACATGTTGCTAGGCAGTGTAAAGAACCCAAGAGAAAGATGGACTCTCAGTACTTCAAAGATAAAGCTTTACTGATGGAAGCTAAAGAGAAAGGAGATGTGTTAGATGCTGAAGCTGAAGCATTCCTCGCTGATGTGGAATGCACCGCACCTTATGATCAACCTCAGGCACTGACTACAACAAACATGTTTCAAGCCAATCATGAGGATGCATATGACTCAGACGTGGATGAAGGCCCCAATGCTGCTGTCGCTTTCATGGCCAACTTGTCATCCACTAGTGCAACCAACAATCCAGTCAATGAGGTACACTCCAATGACAATCAAATCTTTGATAATGTGGATTATCAGTTGAATCAGGAGATGCACCAGGAAGAACATTTAGACTCCGATGCTGAGACTGAGATTGATGACAATACGATCCCGTATCATCAGTATCTTCTTGACACCGAAGCCCAAAATGTTCCAACTGAGGTATCTGCTGACACATCTGATAAAGTTTCTATGATTGCCATCTTAACTGACTTGCAAACCCAACTAGACGGACATGCTAAGGTTAACCAAGAAAAATGCTTAGAAGTCGAGACCTTAAAAAATGAGCTTTCTCAATGCAAGCAAGAAATATATCGTCTAGATACCCAAAAGGTCAAACTTGATCTTGAAAACAAAGTTAGACAGGAACAAGCCCTAGTGATTCAGCGTAACAAGCGTAACGCTGAACTTGTGCAAGAAAACGATTTTAAAGGTCTCCTATTTCCAAACATTTTTCTTGGTTTAACCTTAGCATGTCCGTCTAGTTGGTTTGCAAGTCAGTTAAGATAGCAATCATATGATCTTTATCAGATGCGTCAGCTGATACCTCAGTTTGAACATGTTGGGACTTGCGTCAAGAAGATACTGAAGATAGAATTGAAATTAGTCATCAATCTCATCTCAGCATCAAGTCTAATAGTTCTTCCTGTGCATCTCCTTACACAACTGATAATTCCACATTATCAAAGATATGATTGTCATTGGATGTACCTCATTGACTTACAGTTGGTTGCACTAGAGGAAGACAAGTTGGCCATGAAAAGCTAAGTAAAACATTGGGGCCTTCATCCAGGTCTGAGTCATATGCCAACTCATGAATGCTTGAAACAATTTTGTTGTATGACAATGCCAGAGGTTATCAGTATTTTCTTCATTTGTTCCATTGAATAACTTTTTATGGAATGATCTGATTCTTAAGTGATTGTTGATTGATGACTTGGTGTGAGGTTTATGATTTTCGGGTAAATTTGAAACAGTAAAATGCTGCTTGAGCTCTCAAATGACCCCGAATGGCTTAAAAAAGACAGGGCTTCTCGCTCAAATAGAAGAGTCTTGACCATAGGGCCGTTCCGATCATGTATAAAAAATTTGCGGAAAAGTCCGCACAAAAATTAGATTTTGCGGCAAATCAAGCAAACGCAACTTAGCTTTACAAAACGCAATGGATTGTCAAAACGCAATGATATCTTCCTCAAAACGCAATGAAATTTTTCTCAAAACGCAATGAAATTTTTCTCAAAACGCAATGAAATTTTTCTCAAAACGCAATGAAATTTTTCTCAAAACGCAATGACACTTGAAGTCAAAACGCAATGGACTTTTCTTGTCAAAACGCAATGCTTGAAAATTTTTGGCAGCGTAGCCGTTTATGGTCAAACCGCAAGAGAATCATCAAAACGCAACCTGTAGCTCAAAACGCAACATTAAATATTCTCAAACGCAACATGAAAAATCCGAAAACGCAACATGAATATTCTCAATACGCAACATAATAACCTCAAAACGCAACATGAATAATCTTCGTTCTTGCTTATACTGCTTATTATTTAAACACTTTCGAACCAAACACAAACAAACCACGCCTCTTTTTTGGAAATTAATTCGACGAAAGTATGAACAAATAACAATCACGAAACGAATTTTTTCTTAATTTTCGCAGTCTACTTAACCCTTTTTTTATTAGAAAATTCGGTTAAAAAACAAAACAAAACAAACAATCACTTTTGGCTCTTGATACCAATTGTAGGTCTTTAGATCATTCGATTAACACAAGAACACACAAGATTAGACTTTAAATTGACTTGTATTAAAGAAAAACAAAGAACAATGGTGTGGCAACAAAACACACAAAAAAAATTAGACTCTAAATAACTAAGTTGCTATAATGTCTCTCCTAGAAATGAAAATAAAATGGCTTTATATAGCCTCTCTAGGGCCTTGGCCTTTGGGCCCCAAAGTACTTGGCTTTGGGATGTATACCACAGTTCAATTACATCCACTCCAAAAGAGCCAACTGGGTAAACCAACCCCGTTGCCTAAGAAAAAGCAAAGTTACTTGTCAGGAACTCCCAGGACTTCGAATAGACACCACAAGAAACCACCAGTGCAACAAAACAAGAAGCCTAATGTTTTTGTGAATCTGTCTACAAGAACCAAACCTGCACTGAATCTCACAAAACCTATGCAAAAGAGCCACACTCGGAACCATTCATTTTGCCAGTAAAAGTTGAACGCTTAGGAAAGCAGCTTATCTCTATAGGAAGTTGATGTTGTTGATATTATTCAGTTTGTGATTCGTTTCTTTGAAGTCTGGAATACAAAACCCCAGCCAAACATAGTGTGAAATCATACTAGAAAGTTTGGAAAGCAACCAGGAAATAATAATGTGGAACACTACTAAGAAGCTTGGAGGACCAAATAGAAAGGTTACTTGGTAGTGTTAAGCCTCAGTGGAAACCCACTGGACGACATTTGCGGTTGTATGATAATGTCCTTTAACTTGGATATGGAACCATTGTTGAGCCTTTAGAACTTACCTCGAGTGTTAGTTCTATTTCCAAAGTTACTATGATCTCTAGGTTCACTGATTGTAAACTTAATGATCGAACGGCTGGTTCCAAGGGGTTATCTGGTATTTTTGCATGCTAATCATGGTATCCTTTGTATATTTGTGTATTAAAAAAAAATTTAGATAAATGGCTTGCAGTTATTTCCGACTGTAACCCGGTCTTAACCCAGAGACTTAATGTACGGTCTTAGTTGCATTATTTCTTCCACAGACAGAATTTGTCTAAGCCCCGAACCATTTATTTCATAAACAACTTGTTTTATCAAACATGTTCGGGTTAACCAATCCAACATGAACGGGTCATTGTTTGAGGGGGTGGAATCAGTATACTAAAGTGTTGAGGTCAAAAGGGTCGTCAATGTTGCTGATTTATTGCTGCAAGATTGACACGATCCAAAGCTTACAGGTTCATGACAGATTGCTGTTTCATTCTGTCTGGTATTCTAAAGTCTTGCGACAATTACTCACTTGCTATTTGTGCTATTTCACCTACCTCAGCCTTTGAGGGGGAGATTATACTTTTAAAGTTCCATTCTAGATCAAAACCTTTCACAGTTTCATATTTTGATCAGGGGGAGGATTGTGTCTTAAACATGAAATCGGATAAATTAAATGATTCAATCGATTCTACATGCTAAGTTCAATATCCATGCATGGATATGCTAAACATCTTTCGATTATCGCGCACGTGTGTTAGGGGGAGCATAGTGTTATATGATCAAAAAAGTCAAGGTACCAAACGTTTGTGTTTTACACAAGTATCTTGATTAAATGGACAAAGAATCTTTTGTTTCATGGTTCGTGTAAGTGTCTTATGGAATGACTGAGGAAAGAGATGGTTGTTCCACTAGGGTATTCGTATGAAATTGCTTCGTCCTGGTCTTCGGACTGCGTCCACTAGTGAAGTGATCTCCATAATGTACTTGTACATGTTGGATTTCCAAGGCAACTTCATATCTTTCAGGTATATTTCAAAACATCATCAGAAGCAATTCTGATTTAAACTTTCGTTTGTACCCCAAAAAAATTTTATAAGCAATCGAATGTTTTTCAATCATTTTTGCACACCAAGCTTCTACGGTATAATGGTATTAAGAAGTAAACGCGAAAAACGGAATTGTACGGTATAGTCAGCAGATAGTAACTGTACTGACTTCACTCTTTACCATTATATTAGTAGAAATACTATAGTGTGTTTGTCTTCGGACATCTGGTCTTGGAGAACGGCGACATTAGGAATCTGTACTTAGGTATTAGCAGGATCTAACTTTGTCACGTGCCGGAAAACCTGTCGTGAAGGTTCTTTGAATGAATCTAATTCTGATCACAGGTGCAGTTATTAATATATAATCATTGATCCTTACGGAATCCAGAGATTAATGTAACCGAACAGATTGAGTATCGTCTTATACTCGGTCCCTTCAAAATAAAACCTTAGTGTGTCTCAAATGTTTTTCTAGAACACATTAGTGATTTTACCTAAACAAATTCGTTTTTGTGGTGACTAAATTGTATCTATCATAGCGATTGACGACTCAAAAGTTTCGAGGCAAGAACATGTTGCTCATATCCTACCCACAGTATCTGAAGTAATCAAGAAAGCTTACATTCAAGGCTTCCGTACAATCTCTGAAAATCAATGTCTTCTTCAAATACTAAAAGTTATAATGATTAGAAGAAGATACATCATCAAAGCTTTCAAAGATTCCAACAGATATGAGCATGTGAGTCTAAAGATCAGAGTATGGCTAAGACAAAGTGAAAGTAAGATCCACAAGTAATTAAGAGTAGTAAAGTCTTAAACAAATCGAAGATCAAGATTCAAGTTCATACATCAAGTTCTGAAGTTATGATCAGGTGTTAAAGATGGATTACGAAGCACAACAAGTGAAGTACCCTATCAACAATGAGCTAAAGAGACAAGCATGAGTGAGCTTCTCATGACCTCATCTAGGGGGAGATTGTTAGGATCACATAAATGGTCCTAAACAAAGAAGCTTCGGTCACTCGAAGATTCAAGATAAAAGTCTAGCTCGAAAGTCAATGTTAATTAATGTTTATTATGTATACGGGCCAAGATGTAAAAAGCCCAAAAAGAAAGCCCTCAAAGGCAAATCCTTATTAGTATAAATACACCTAGTTTAGTCAAAATTAGGTTAGCCTCTCCATTATTTATTTTTCATCTTAAGGGTTTGTAGCCACTTTTTGTTTTCTTTCAATCAAAAGTTCTTTAATGTTTAATCTTTTGTGCCATTGATCTTGTGCTTAATCCATGGAATGATCTAGGGATCCTACATAATCTATTCCTTCCTCCTGTCTAAACCTTTGTGCTACAAGCCCTGGCTTTGTTTTTCACAACAATACTTCTGTCATCCCTTTTATTCGTGAAGACCCACTTTGTGTGAATTGCCTTTTTCCCAGATGGCAAATCAACAAGTATCCAAACCTTCTGTAATTTGAACTGCAACAATTCCTCTTGCATTGCTTCAACCCAGCTTTCATCTTGTAAGGCTTGTGATATATTCTTAGGTTCTTCTTGGGAGAGAAAGCATGCTAACAAACAGTTTTGATGATCTTTGTAATTAGTTCTATTCTGTTTGGAGATGTATCTCACCAATGCTTGTTGTGCTGAAGAATCCTTTTGAATCTTTCCTCTTATTTGAACTGCCGACTTAGGATCTCCTAGAATTTGATCTTTTGGATGATCCTTATGAATTCTGAGTGTGGGAATAGGACTGACATTAATGGTGGCATCCATATCGTTGAAATCAGCCACTGCACCCACAGTCTCATCATCATAGGCTCCATTGAATATGCCATCATTTGAAAATGCATCCAAATCATCTTCTAAATCATGCATAGTTGGATCAATAGGTAAATCAGCATTAGGGATAGTAGATTCATCAATAGGTATCTTTCCTCCAAGATAGACAAATGATGATTCACCAGCATTTGCACCTGTGGGAGTCTAGCAGCACACTAACATATGCGTTGGTTGCAAGTACTAACAGATGACCTAACCGTACTAGTTTTTTTAAACTGGTAAGCCTGAGTCTTCCCTCTTTTGAGAATGCAATATTCCTCTTTTCTTCTTCAAAGCTTGTACTTGTTGCATCATCCAGCGATTTAGCAATCACTTCTTGAGCAAATCATTTCTCAAGATCATCAACAATTGTTCATCTCTCTGTCATCTATGTTGTCCATCTGTCAGCAACATCTTCTTAATTCATGTACATCATTGTCTTTAGGAGAGCTTCAGAGGTTTTTCATGTGCAGGCTGGCGCAACATCTTTATTGGGTCCTTGTCTTTGAGGATGTTATAACACCCCTTACCAACCCCATTCCCCCCCCCCCCCCCCCCCCCCCCCCCCCCCCCCCCCCCCCCCCCCCCCCCCAATTAGTGAAGCAGTATGTATTCCGGAGTTAGGTTCTTTATCTTTTCCTTGATGAACTGCAACATAAGAATCTTGTATACATGCATCCACCATTATCTTGATTTTCTACTCTACATGAATATAGTGAATGAATTTGTTAGAAAATCAAGATCAAACATCCAATTAGGACCAGTTCCTACCACATTTGGTTGATCTTCCTAAAAATTAATGTGCATATTCTCTTCTACTCTTTTGGTCCTTTTGTTGTATACTCTAAAGGCTTTACTAGTGGTAGAGTATCTAAGCAAATAACCTTTATCAGATTTCCCATCAAATTTTCCCAAGAAATCTAAGGTGTTTAAAATGGTCAATGGGTACCCAAAAGGTCTCATAAAATATAACTAGGTGATTTACCTATTAATTAGTTTATAAGGTGTCTTATTTGTGGTTTAGGTCACTAATACCTCTATTCAGTACATAGCAGGCAGTATTTACTGCCTCTGCCCAAAATGGGATAGGTAAAAGTGAGTCTGCTAACCTAGTTCTAACAGCCTCAATTAGGGTCCTATTTTTCCTTTCTGCAATACCATTCTGCTGTGGAGTTCTAGCCACACAAAGCTCGCTTTTTATTCCTTTCTTAGCACAAAATTCATTCATAGCATGGGTTCTTAAACTTTTGTCCCATTATCACATCTAATAAATTTTAACATAACAATACAATTGGTTTTCTAAGCTTTGTTAAATTTATAAAGAATTTAGATGTTTCATCCTTGGTAGCTAAGAAAAATACCCAAACTAAATCTGCTGAAATCATCAGTCACAACCAAACAGTACCTTTTCTTGTTAATACTTTCTACAGAGACAGGTCCAAATAAGTCCCATATAAGTTTTTCTAGGGGATTTCTGATGATTTTTTCTTAACTTGGATTACAGGAGTAGGGGTACCTTATGTATGCTTACCCTTTTGCAGAGCATCTTAAGGTGTGTCATTTACAAAAATTGGAAGGTAAACCTCTATACTAGGGTGACCTTTACAAGTTTAGTTTATATTTTTTGAAATTCTCAGGACCCAATCTCCTGTGCCATAATTTAGACTCATCTGTTGTTGCATTTTAGCTATACAAAATTATACCTCTAGAGGGAACAATGTTCTTATAATCTAAGCTGTACAATCATCCTTTCTAGGAGCTTAAGAACAACTTGACTTTCATCAAGAAGCTTAAAGTAGGAGACAAGATAAGGACATACAGTCTCAGTAAAAAGGACTATTTTTCTTGTTAAACATTTTGTGAGACAAGAAAGATTAAACTTAAGGTCATCTATAAAATAAAACATCATCAATGTCTACATTAGCAGTTTCTGCTTTTCTGTACCAGTTATTTTACCTCTTTGGGATACACTTCCAAAAGCCACAAAGCCTATATTTAATCTTTCATAGTCTGAAGATATGCTTTGTTTCCAGTATATGGCTAGAGCAACACTATCACACTGCATGTTCCTGTAACAAGATCTCTGATTGCGCTGCATAAATGGTAAGAGGAAGATAGTATCTCTTAGGACCAAGGATTACAGACATGAAATCTTTTGGGTCAACATACTCAACCTCTTTGAGCATGAAGATCCACTTGTCTTTGAGACACATGATCAAGTAATTTCCTTAGGCATCCAAACCACATAAACTTTTCAAAGGTCTTAGTTATCTATCTTACCCTTTTCGGTATCAAGACTACTGCTCTTATCCCAGCAGTAGTCATATTTTAAACCCCAAAAGTTTTAACATCTTGTTTTAAGTCTTTGGGTCTAAAAGCTGGTTTTGTGTAGTAAGACCTCTTGATAGGTGAATATGAGCCTCTTGGTCTTACATTGTCCATTCTTGGGTAAATTGGTCTAATAGCACCACCAGTTTGTGCTATTTTTAGGGCAAATGGTCTAACAGTACTAACAGGCCTAGCAGTACTAACTGGCCTAGCAGTACTAACTGGCCTAGCAGTACTAACTGGCCTAGCAGTACTAACTGTGTGAACTGCTCTTTTCTCATTTTGCTTAACAGGAGTAATCAAACCTATTCTTGTTAGTACTCCTGATGGGACAAAAGTCTTTCTTAAATGAGGGTATTTTAATTTTTTTTTATGATTAACCCTTTTAGTAATATCCCATACTGGTTTGCCCACCCTTGGACCAGTATTGACCACAATTTTTAGCTTAGGTTCTTGACTCTGTTTGTCATGAAAATTACAATCTTTGATCAAATAGTGAGTACTTTTACAGACAAAGCAGACTTTTATTTTCTTAAATCCAATTCCTTGTTTCAGAGAAGTTTGACTAATTTTATCAACTCTAGTTTTAACTGTTTGAGTCTCGTTAGTCTTAACAGGACTAACTGTTTGCACTTCAGACACTCTTTCCTATCACCTGGAGTCCAATCCTCATGGATCACTATATCTTTGTTAATAATTTCATAGATTGTCTTAGGTTTTTAAGTATTTGTTTCATTTGTTTTACCTACAGTCTTACTTGTTTTAGTATTAAGATCAGTTGTTTTTGACTCAGTTATTTTCTTCCTAATGGCATATTTATCTAAACCTGCAAATGATATGTCAGCTCTTGGGGTTAGGAAGTTCCTTGTTATAGGAGGGGGAAAGCCATCGATACCATCTGCTTTCGGATAACCTATCATTAGCTGGTGTTGGACTCTTCATCACTAGATCTGACATTTAAAAACACTCAACTAATCTCACTATCACTTTCACATTGTTACTCATTTCATTCTTTTATGTGCCATATCCTTAAACCAGTTTTATCTCTGGCACTCATTTGATGTAAGTAATTCATTAAAATTTTGGACGATTCTTTCTCTTTTTTCTATCTTAATTTTAAACTCATCTCTTTCCTTGAACAACTTCTCTATTCCAGGTTATGGTTGTTATTTTTTATTTATCTGCATTTAAGCTCATAGTTTTGAACTCTATTTTTTACACCTAAGCTCAATTCATTCTTTTCATATCAAGTATCTAGGATTCTAGTGTACTCTCTAAGGCTAACTCATAACCCTGAATTTCAAGTCTTGCTCTTCTATGTTTTTCTCTTTCACTATCATAATTCTTTTGAAGAGATTTAAAAGATTCAAGACATTGTTTAGAACTTTTTTGTACCTCATTGTCAGAAGAACTTGATAAGCTTGAAGAAGAGATTGCCATTAGAGCATAGTTGACTAGTTCTACTTCAAAATCATTACTCCAGTCATAGCCTCCTAGATCTATCTTAAGCCACCTGTGGCCTTGATGAAGATTCATTTGTTGGTGCATTGCTCCTGCCATTGTCACCATAAGATCTTCTCCCTTGATTCCTTCCAGATCTGCAATCCCTAGCAAAGTGCCCTTTTCTGTGACAGTTGTAGCACTCAATTTTTGACTTATCAAGAGAAACAAGTCATTTTTCTTTGAAATCCAAGTTCCTTCCTGTCTTCTGAATGAATTTCTTCACTTTGATAGTCAACATAGCCACCTGCCATCTAAGATCCAATTCTTCCAAGTCATCTTCATCAATCTGCTGAAAATCCTCATTTTCAAGTTGAGGACTGGTTGTTGGTTGTGCAAAGAAAGAGCACACTACATCATGAGCACATGGGGTAGTTGAAACTTGACTAATTCCTCCAGCAGTACTAACCCCAAAATCTCCACTAGCAGTACTAACTTCATTAGTACTGCTAGTGTTCTCAGAGGAAAGAAATGCCAAGTTCTGAGAGGTAGAAGTGGAACTTGAAGACCTTTTCTCTCCTTCTCATAGGGACACTAAGGTTGTTGTAGAGGTCAATGGCTGGTTATTTCTCATGATTAGAGCAATTTGATTCCATGAAAGAGAAGACTCTCTTAGGAAACTTTGGTTAGATTTTCTTTGATATGAGCACCTTGAACCTCCAACTGACTTATGAGTGTTTGGAACCTATCATAAGCCTTGTTAGTCTTTCATTTGATGCAGTAGTAACGTTTTCAAAATGATGTATTTGGATCAATTTTTATGCATCTTTTGGTTTCTTCATTACCTCTTAACCTTGCTTTGATTGCTGCCCAGGAGTGATTTTGCATCTGCTAAACATTGTGAAACTTGAGGAGGTATTCATCAGGTATTGCTAATGCATGATGCTTTAACCTTTTCTGATTTCCTTTTAGCAGCCAGTTGTTTGGTAGTTGATGTTTGCTAAAACATACATCTTTTGTACCCCGTAAAACACTATTAATCGGACTAAAAATGCTAAAATATGGATAATTATCTTGCAAATATGTTTGATTGGTACTTTTATGTCTTGCAGGTTAAAATGGATGAAACGGAGCAAAACGTTTTTTACGACACGCGATTAACATAACCCCTTTATCAAAAATGGCGCCACTGCGGGGAGAGGTTTAGTGATTTTTCGGATTGTTTGTGTTCGATGTCTTGAAGGTCCTTTTCTTCGGAAGTTTTATTTTTGTTTTTGTAAAAAAAATAAAAATTTTTCTTCTTATTTTATTTTTCCTTTTCTTTTATAAATATTAAAAAAATACCAAAATTATTTTTATTTTTATTTTTATTTATCTTTTAAATAATTTCAAAAAATTATTGTTTTTCTTTATCCTTTATCCTCTTCTTCATTTAATTCTTTTTCTTCTTTTTCCCATTATCGTTAATTCTTCGACATGTATCGTATAACCATTTGGTTGCTCGTGGGTGAAGGTCCGTTTAATGGTGGAACTGTCCGTAGTGTAGCAGCGTAGGTCCATAAATGAGTTGTCTATGACCCAAATCATCTATTCTTATAATGAAAACCTGATTTTTCTTACCCAATCCACAGCCCCCAGTACGAGTGAAATTCTCGTATGAGTTAGGTGGGAACGATTCTCACTATGCGTTTGATTGTCCAACACGGGTACCGCTTGTCTATAAGCAGGAACCGTGCTACAATTAAAACTTTAGTGATAATTTATTATACAAAATCACGAGTTTTCTTGTTGTGATAATGTGGGGGTCTTCATGATGTTTTAGTTCACCAATGAACCAAATTTCTGTAATTCTAATTCTTTAGGTTTTTACTAATCCCAACCCTCGCAGTTTCCCGTCATTCATCAACCTCCTCAAGAAACAAGTGAGAAAATTTTGCAAGCTAAAAAAGACTTAATGATTTCTATAGAAACCTTTTTAAAGAAATTTAAGCGTATATCTTTTAGGGAAATGCCAAAGGTTTTAATGCAAGCTTGGGACAAATTTCTTAAAATTAAGCATGCTCAATCCGAGGAGGTACAAATTAACAAACTTCTTGAAGATGTGCAAAATATAAACGAGGAGCTGGCAGAGTTTATTAATAGTCCGAGTTAGAGTCGTCTTGCCTTTTACTTAGATGATGACGAGGAGTATACTATTGCAATCACACCCAATTTACCAACCGAGGAACCCGATAACTCTATAAGTATGGGGGATGAGCATCTTGTACTATTCCGCAACGGAATCGGTCGAAGTAATAATGTCTAGTGTGAGAACCGTGTTCCAAATCACAAAGAGTTCGAGGTTTACTTCGAAATGATTGTGAGTGTGATGTGCCCGTGATGATGAATTTCTTCTACATTTCTCGAATCTCTCTTTGAATTCTAACGACGATTTCACCTCTATGATGACGAGTTCACTTTTGTTGAGGAGTTCCGAAAGAAAATTTCATAATTTATTCGAACCCTCGTTTGGATAACGAAGAAATCATTTTCTACCAAGATGATCCGATTCTTTAATGCCGAGTCTAATCTTATCGAATCTTTGCTTAATCGTGATACTTTGATTGATTCTTCTCCTAAGATTGATTGTCTTCTTGAGGAGTTCTCCGGTGAACTCGCTCATATCGATCCAATTCAACCGAGAATTGAGAATGCCGACTTTGATCTAGAGGAAGAAATCTATTTTATTGAGAATTTGTTGTATGATAATTCATCTCCTACGACCGCCAGAGAACTTAATGGAATTGCTAATACACTTCTTGAGTCTCCCTCCCATCTCATATCCTTGTTGAGGATAGTGATTCATATGGAGGAGATCCAATTTATTTTCTTATTTTCGATTAGACTCGATGCCTACGGGCATTGAGGAGCGATTTATGACTCGGAAGGGAATATTGTTTCTTGAAGAAATGCTTAACATGTTCCCTTTCCTCTTTCCCTAAGTTAGAGCATAAAGCATACTGGGCTTTAAAACATGCTAACTTTGATCTTAAAACCACGGGTGATCACCGTAAGCTTCAACTGAATGAACTTAATGAGCTTCATGATCAAGCTTATGAGAATTCTTTGATTTATAAAGAGAGGACGAAGAAGTTTCACGACTCAAAGATCAAAAACCACATTTTCAATGTTGGTGATCGAGTTTTACTCTTCAACTCTTGTCTAAAGATATTCTCAGGAAAGCTTAAAACTCGTTGGTCAGGACCTTTCACCATCACCAAAGTTTTTCCATATGGAACCATTGAGTTATCTCAACCCGATGGTCCAAACTTTAAAGTGAATGGTCATCGTGTGAAACATTACTTCAGAGGAGACTTACCACCCAAGGTAGTCCAAGATCTCCATACTCTCTCCAAGGATGAATGAATTCGGGGATCGAGTCAAGCTATGTGACTCGATTACCAAAAACAAAGCGCTTCGTGGGAGGCACCCCATGCTTATCCATTTTCTATCTTATTTCTTATTGTGTTGTGAGGAGGCTTGTAATCTTCCGTTCTTTGTGTTTGTTGATTGTACTTGTGATTGTTTGCAGGATTCACCCAAAATTTTCTGAAGACTCTCGTGTTCGGTGTTTTGTCCCAGTCCACTCGAGCTTCCTAGCCTTTGCTTGACATTAGTTTGGGGAAATCTAATATCCAAAAGATTATTATCGTCTAACATTTATCTTTTAAGCACACTTAATAAACGGCTTGAGATTTTTGTGATACTTTCTTCATGTTTAGGTTATACATTCGCCTTTTTTGAGTTCTAGTATGGGGTTTTTAAGCCTTAGATTAGGAAACATTGAGGACAATGTTTGATTTTAGTATGGGGTAGTATATCTTTGATATTATCTTACCTACTTTTACCCCGTTGTTCTCACGTACCCTGTTTTCCCACAAAAATTTTCAATTTTTAAATTTTAATATCAAATTTAAGTCAATTTTTTTAACACGAATGTAGGTTTTCCGTTGGTGAGAACAAAAGTTAATTTTGACCCGGCCGGTTTTATATCTTAGCTTTCTCCTTAACTTTATATAGATTGTCTTTGCTAATCTTTTATACAAGGAGCTATAAAACGCTAGTCTAGCTTGAAAAGGTCAAGACTTTGCAAGTTCCCATAATTGATTTTAAATATGCAAAGTTCGATTTATTAGGCTAAGTATTCACGAGTTTCTTTTTTAGAAATTTTAAATTGTGAAGAACAAGAGATGATAGAGTAGAGTATAAGTTTTGATGCTAAACACAGAACGGTTAGATTTATTTAAAGCTCATGAGTGTTAATTGTGGCTTTTTCTCCCATTAGCTTGTTTTACCTTTATATATAATTGTTAATAAATAAAGTTGTGCGGTTTTTTGGTTAATAATTAGTTAATAGATGTTTTCTTTAGTTCTTTTGTGATTAAGATGAGTACACATCAGGACAGAATACTTATTTGGCATACGATAATGTATCACTATTAATAATTATTTTAGGCTTATCCCTTTAAAGAAGCCTTATGAGGAATTTGATGGTAAAGTAAATCTATATAACTGTAGGCGCCATAAAACACAAAGTATTCTATACCTAGCCATCTTGCCACTCCAGAGCTCCCCACTATCCAACCAACACATCCGAGTTGTTTTAGTCTGCTACCGCTCTCTCCCCAACACAAGGGCCACAACTCCCATCCTGTACACCTTAAATTGCCCCCACAGCGAGCTCTGAACAGACTACTCATGCGCTCGACTAGCATCTTCGCGTCCTAATCAACCGTAGCGCACGCACAAGCGCGTGCACTCGCTCTTCAGGTCTCATCTTATGCATTCTCTTCATGTCCAGCGCCCTAAACTTCTCATCATAGAAACAATCGCTTTAAAACACTTCTTCCGTCAACCTCTCCTCGTCATCTCCTCTCTCCCGATCTCAGCAAAGCACGCCCGTCCTGGAATGCGCCACTCATACACTTCAGGATCTCCCAGCACTAACCTACAAACATCGTCATTGAGTTCTTTTCCCTTCTTGCACTCATCGCAATTCACAAACACAATCGACGCGCGAGGCACCTAGATAGAGTGAAAAGCTACAACTGCTAGCAATACTGATAACAACGATAGCCCAAAAGTCCCTACCACTGTAAAACAAGGACCCATCTCTCTCTATCGCGGCTATCTATGTAGTTACACTCTTAGATAAGCTAACAAGTCCACCTCATACTTTCTAGTGATACGCTCCGACACAAAATATCTCGAGTCGCAACTCTCTAACACTCTACACACTCGATGAACATGTAGCGCAATTCGCCCTCTTCAGCGAAACAAATGGCTTACGAAACACTAATTACGTTCTGAGATCACCAACCCGATTACACACTGATAGTCACATTCTTCGAGCGAGTGAAACACTCACATAAGTTACTCCGGCGCGATAATACACTGTCTCTTACCAGTTGCCGTCTCACGAGCGTTCGCTATGACTTAACTCAACAACAATTCTTCTCAAGTCCACACAAAGAGTTTCTTCTAGGAAGATGCAACATCGACGCGCGACATAAGATACTCTCTCTTACACACAAATAAGTCTATCCCTCACTCTGCTGTATTGCATCACAATCTCGCGTAGCAGCTGATACACAACACAACGTCACTTTCTTTAGTCTGAGAATCACACACCGACAGTATCCATAGTGTACATCGAGCATACACTAGCACGATGCACACTTGGCGAGTAGGCGAGGCCGATCTCGGCGATATCCGTTGAGGTACCCGCGTTAACGGAGTCGTGTCTCAGGCTGCGTTCTCTTCGTGCTCTTCCGGCTATGACGATCCTACAATACCTACACTTTCTTTGCGGTCGATCACTCAGCACCTAATAGGACGTGAGATACTGTGAACATCTGTAAACATCTCTTCATATTGTTGAAACACACACAGTTATCGATTCCCTGGGGCGATTGATCAGCTGAGCTCGCGTTCGTTCACGCTTTTCTACTCACTACGCTATTTCTCTTACTTCTCTTTACATCATAGTCATACCTCAATGTGTTTTCTCATGAGTGGACAGATTAGAGTGGAGGGTCTATCGCGCGCGGCAGAGTGAGATGTAGTGTATCCGGCGAGGAGATTCCACGTATCAAGCCTAGATATTGAATCTGGATTCTCTTTTACACAGACGCACACACACAACCCTTGCTTGTTCTCCACCGAGCTACTACAATAGGTGACAGAGTACCAGTATTAAATGTGGGGGGTGTGCGTGTATGCGGGTGAGGTTGAGATAGTCAG
Organism: Tanacetum coccineum; assembly: GCA_026074375.1. Lineage (NCBI taxonomy): Eukaryota > Viridiplantae > Streptophyta > Magnoliopsida > Asterales > Asteraceae > Tanacetum > Tanacetum coccineum. Next base: position 152,263 of record BQNB010000765.1, read on the forward strand.
AGGTGAGAGAGAGGAGTGGATTGGGGTGTATGTTGTCCACTACTGTGGAACTTCTTTTGGAGAGTGACTGGCTAGGAATATCTAGTTTGAAGTTTCTGCAAGATCAGACACAAATCGATGGTGCGGAGAGCTACAGACAAGACTGGTATAATGCACCACATACTTTCTCTTAGGTGTCATCAGTGTATCCAGGACTAATTATTTATCCTTTACACCATACGAGTGTATTGATATAGTGAAGAGGCGGCGGAGAGCGAGCACGAGAAGGGAGGGGTATAGTTATTGGGGAGATTGTGTTGTGCTCCGCATTGGATTGTGCGTATTAAGTGCGCCTTGTCTGAGAGTCTACTTGGGCTAGTCATTACACTAGAGGACAAATATCTATACATATCGTGCACTCGACTATAGAGGCTATCTTCTTTATGTTAGTTTCTAGTTGGACTAGATTTTCGTAATATTATGAGAGATTGGCATGCTCTAGTGAAACTTATCTGGCTTGATTTCTAATTGGATCTCTAACTACTGAGAGGATTAACAGAGTCGTAGCATCTAACAGGAGTTCACTGTATTATCCATATACTTCTCTTTAGACACACTCTTTCACAGAATTTCCGTGTATGGAATTATTCTCGAGATTTGAGCATAAAACGAGTATGTCTTAGATAATTCACTATGGTTTTATTCATGAATTTATATACAACTGGTATAATCAGAAGTACAAGAAGTTGTAACTGGGACGTGTTGAGGCAGAATGGGCTTATCTCTGTGTCTTGGGGACGCGGATATCTAGCAAACAACTAGGATAGAGCTGCGCTATTGATTTTTCAACTATTTATGCACAAAAACACATTGATCAATACAACTCTGAAGAGGTAACGAATTTGAAAGGTATGTAAGGGAAATGTTCTGTGGGGGTGTTGTTTTGGTACGTAAACTAGGGACTATGGATTATTTTGATGACTTTTATCATCATGCAGAGTAACTAGGGATGTGTTGGGGGGGATGTTGGTATTCCTTCTATTTTGAGACATGTGTGATGTGTAGATGGTGAGATGGGGGAGACACAATACAGATAGGCACATGACAGTCATAGAAAGTGGGTGTTTGGGGAGGGGGGGTAGGTTTTGGTGAAAAAAATTGTGTATGGTCTGATCAGGACTTGTATTGAGCATGAGATTAGATCGACGTGGATGGCAAGTATGATTTATTTAGTGGAGGTGTCGCATCTCTACTTATTCGGTGTGTGAGTGATCGGTCTTATGAGGTGACCAGATTATGGACATATTTGGTACAAGTGGGAGGGGTATATCAGCAGTGTATACAAGGTCTTAGGACTATATATAGACCACAGTGTCATACATACAACACTAGAACTAGTCGATTTGCGTGGGTGAAGAGAGCACAGCATTAGGGATAAATGGTTATGATATAGAGTTGGCAAGTACTTGGATTAATTATAATCAAAAAATTTTATGGCATACAATTTTTTATATTGATGGTTGTACATCAATGTTATTTTATATTATAAGAAATTTGTTTTTATTAATGAATTATAAAATAAGATATTTTTTATGTGACATTTACAGATATATTAGAATAATAATGTTAAAGATGATTAATACTACACTTGATAGTATAGAGTAATAATATATTGAATAATTGAAATAATATGTTCTCCACTTTCCATCAAAAAACTAAACGTTACTCTAAGAAACCTAGCATGTCAACATTTTTCCCCCCCCACCCCCTTTAATAACTTTGAAAACCTTTCTCTAATAATCCAAGTTCACCTGTATTAACCATCATCCCTACCTATCTTCCCCCTTTGAATGAAATTCCAACTTGAACTACAAAATCTATTCCATATTCATTTCCCAAGGCTTAGCCCCAAAACACGTCCCACCTCCCCCCTCAACCATCACTTAAAATGATCCCAAACACTCCCTCAACCATCACTTATGGATTTTGAACCAACTTTCCCACCTATCAACCTCTCTAGGAGTAGGTTGAGTTCATAACCCAAGCCATCCATGACTAGAAACCAAATACAACAAGAACCTTAACCAACTTTACATACTTAAACAAAACATCCAAGAGGCTATCCAAAATGCACAACATGTGCAAGAAAGCCTTATTCCTCTTTCCTCCATCACCATTCTACAAATGCCGCCACCATTCTATCCCACCACTACCTCAACTCAAATACCACCATTTAGAACATCATTCCCTCTATCAAGTACCTTTGTCCCTCTTGATCAATCCCTTTGGATTGAAGACCCTCCTAGAACTCAAGTTCATATATGCTCACATTGCCAAAGAACCAAAACCATTGTCAACAACCTCCAAGATGAAATGAGGTTCATGTTGAACCATATTCTTGACCGCTTGAACCATCTCTCAAACCAACTACCATAGGATGATGATTGACAAGATCAAGTGACGTTAAGTTTTAGATGCTTTAGAAAATTAGATCACTAATTATGATTTTAGTTTTAGTTGACTTAGGTCAAGTTGTTTTACTTCATGATTCGTATCTAATAAAAATTAAGTTGTGTTTTAGCAATCATATTTGATCTTGTGTTGATCCTTTATTTATCTTGTAATTGATCCTTTGTTTGGTTGTGGATCTTTATTTGAATTATTAAGTTTGATTTTGTGTTTGAATAATTGCTCTCTTTGTTTATTAAAGCTGAAAATTGTATAAATATTTAAACTAAAGTGCTAACAGAACCGCCAGAACAGGCCTTCTAGAATCTCTCTAAGTTTCCTTTTATTACAATAATATGTTTATATCTCTTGAATTAACATGATTTTATAGGTTTTCCATCAACTTAGGGGAGGGGAGGAGGGGAATATTGTTCCTTTTAATCTAACATATTAAAACTCTCTTAAATAATTTGGATTTCTTGACGATCCCATTTAGAGGGAGCACACGTCAAAGGGGAGCCTTGAATGGACTCTCCATGGATCAATCTCGTTTCGATATCTATCGGACCATCCTTCATATTGCATTCTTACAATACACATGCATTATTACTAACATGTTTTCTTGAAGCTTCTCACTAGGAAACGCTGACAATCCTACCTCAGAAGTGCTTTCGTCATAAGAAAGCATTAAATTTGCTTCGCTTGAATCAAACTTTATGCTTGGTCCATCACACACAAGCATTAGGAAATTTTTTATTTCATTTCATTTCATTGCATTCTTGAGTTAGTTTTTTCTTCGACGCTCTTTTTGTTTTTACAAAAGGGGGAGAAGGAAGTAAAAAGCACTAATTTAGAACTTATAAATTTCATTGTTTACTTCTAATAAGTTTATGTTTTGTCATCAACAAAAAAGGGGAGATTGTTAATAAAAATAAACCGTAAAAACGTTTATTTATATTTTACGATCTATCTTTATTTTGTTAATAACAAAACATAAACTTGTCGAAAG
>BQNB010000766.1:0-7500 GCA_026074375.1 Tanacetum coccineum
ATCAGATCTAGGGTTCGTCTTTTCATTTGGCATCAGATTTATAACGGTAGATCAACGTCTATGTGGTTTGATAGGTGGGCGGATGGATTCCCTCTTCGGGATAAGCTTACAGTTAGAAATATTGTTCGTTCAGGTCTCTTGCTTACGGATAAGGTTAGAGATCTTATATCTAATGGTATTTGGAGATGGCCTTCAGATTGGTATGATAGATTTCCGGATATTGTTTCGATTCATGTGCCTCAGATTTGTGAATCGCGTGACGATTGTCTATGTCTAGCTATTGTTTTGTTATTGATAGTTAGTCTGTTTATGTCTAGCTATTGTTTTGTTATCGATAGTTAGTCTGTTTTGTGTCTTATGGCATGTCATAAGCACTAGTTTATCAAGCATTATTTGCTTGAGGTTAATACGGTACTTCAGTCGTGTTCCATTTGTACTTAACACTTTTTTTTTGTTAATATATTTACCGGGGTAACACCCTTTACCAAAAAAAAGAGTGAACGATACATCACACCATGTTTTGTTAGTGGATTGAATGCATATGACGGTGAATTTAATTTGGAGTATGAAAAAACATGATCTCTAACGAATTTGCAGTCAAACATTGCTTGGATTACAAAGTTAAGAACGGAGAAAAAGTTGTAGGAAGAGAATTACTTGTTGCCCTTCGAGGAGAACTCTATTTTGTCAAATTCATAATTAACCCAGAGTAGGATGATGTTGAACCTGGAGTTGTGTTTGAAAAATCAATTTTTAGGCTCACAAAAGGAATTGTAGACTTTGGAAATTGGATCATTACCATTTATCCAGATCAAGTAACTTTTAGCGATAGTGACGATGACTTGGACAAAGTTCTAGCAGGCATCAACGTTGCTGACTTACCACCATTAGACATAACCGACATACCGCATTTCGTTTGCAATATAGGAAAGAGTGCTAGAAATAAAAGGCATGTAATATCTCGTATTTTACGATCAATATTAAATCTCGAATCCGTTCCTATTTCCATCTTTGAATAAAAATTTCGCGTTTACTAGTTATCCGTGACGCTCAATTGTGCTCTGTCTATGGTGAGTATGTCGGAGAAGAGAGAGGGAACTAGGATATCTTTGTGCATATCTCAGGAGTATGTACATAGGAGTCTGTTATCTTTAGCTTGTCGGTCAATATTTAATTCTCGAATCCGTCCTACTTTCCATCTTTGATTAAAAATTTCGCGTATTAACTAGTTATCGATTTGGTGAAGAATGCATCGCTTTTTCGGCTATTTGCGTGCCGTGCTTAGATTTTTCATCCCGTTTAAGCATTGAAGAGTTAAAATTTTCAGATTTAACTCAGGAGTCTAATATATCTATATTTTTATAACTTCTTGTGGTTTTTCTCGCGATTTTAGCCGAAACCCGTGTCAAAAATAGTACTTTACATTTTTAATATTTTTACTAAGTCGTTTTAAATAAAATAATTCTAGTCATAAATGTTTTAGAAAAATAACCCTCTCCTATCATAATCATATCATCCCATATCATAATTCTATTATATTTACCTAATTGTGTCATTATAAATCTTCTCTCATCTAACATCTAGAGCCTGTATATATCAATTTGTGTGCTCACACCACCACCCTCACCACGCCTGAGTAGACCGTATAATATCATCCCCCAATCAATACACCTACCATCGCCACACTCAGTCCACTTGCACCGGGCTGATGCATCCGTACACATATCTACCCGCCTCATCCTCAATTCTACCCGCTAATAGACCTACAAACATTACCCTCTCCCCCTCACTTAACGTTGTTTTATTTAACAACGCGCACATGAAACGTACCCTATCCTCTCCAATACTCACCCCCATCTATCATAAATGGAAGTATTATATACTCATCTCTTTAATATTTATTTGTTCCAATTAAAAAAATCACACCTAATTGATCATCATCTCAGATATTTTTTTTCGTATCCTGCTTCCTCACCTAACTCTCCATGGTTCGACACAACCCCTCGCTAACACACCATCTAAAAACATTATCATAAAATTCATCAACCACTTTCAATCACTCCTATCATTACTTATATCATTAACTCTATAATAATTCCCATTAAAAAAATACAAGCAAGAGTTTTTCCAGAATTTTTGACTTTTAATTAGTATATCAATGATTCTTTGGTAAAGAATAGCATCAAGGTCTTTTAAAAACTATGTGTTTATGCAGGTTTCAATCAATAAAAAGTTAGGGTTTTGTTGAATTGAGTGTGTTTGGGGTTTCGGCTAACAAGGGAAAATAAAGTGGGTTTTTTTTTGTTTTGATCTTTTTCTATGCTGATTCTCTTTGTTTTTTGTAAGTAAGTTTTTTTTTTATTTTTTTTCTTAAACCCCTTTCATAATCAGCGTAAATAAATAAGGCGAAAGAGGATCACCTTGACGAAGACCTCTCTTCCCCTTAAAATAACCATGCAACAAACCATTGATGCTAATAGAAAATGACGTAGTGGTAACACACTCCATAATCCACGCGATCATCCGTTCATGAAAACCAAAACCAATAAGAATCACCCTTAAGAAATTCCAATCGACCGTATCATACGCTTTTTGAATGTCAACTTTAAATGCACACCTCATAACACCCACGATCCAAAAGGAATTATGCGATAATACCTTGTTTGAGTAAATAAATTGTATTGTCCGAGATACATCTACCCGGCACAAAAGCTGATTGGTTAGGACTCACCAGCCTCTCTAAGCTATCCTTTAAGCGATTAGCAATAATCTTGCTAATACACTTAAAAAGCACATTGCAACACGAAATAGGCCTATAATCATTTACACGAGCAGGAGTATTCACCTTAGGAATAAGAGCTATAATGGTGTGGTTAAGCTCCTTGAGCAATCTTCCATTGGTAAAAAACTCACTAACCGCCTTAATAACATCCGCACCAATAATATCCCACGTGTCTTTAAAAAAACCAGCCGTAAAACCGTCTGGTCCTGGTGATTTGTCATTACCCATAGAGAACATAGCCGATTTCACCTCTTGGCTACTAATATCACGCACCATATTCAGAGCCTCACTATCATTCAATCTAGTAGAAAACAACATGCAAGGAGTTTTTTAAGAATTTTGATTTTAACTAGTTTCATTGATTTTGGGTAAAGATTAGGCATCAAGGGTTTGAAAACTAGTGTTATTGCAAGGTTTCAATCAGTAAAAGTTAGGGTTTTGTTGAATTGAGTGTGTTTGGGGTTTTGGCTAACAAGGGAAAACAAAGAGGGGTTTTTGTTTGATCTTTTTCTTGCATTCTCTATTGTTTGTAAGTATGTTTTAAACCCTTTTGTGTTGATTAATTTTATTATGTATGCGTGTGTTTCATTTTATACTTAGAATCCATGGATCATTGTGCATGTTGTGTATTGAGGTTGGATTATTGATTGGAGATGTTAGTGGACGGAGATAGGTTAGCTAGGTGTATTTTGAAGCTTGTTGGGTGCGAAAAATAGCGTTTGTCTGAGTTTTTAAGTGTCACTTTTACTGCAGAAATTTTGCGTGTCGATTTCGGGTGTCAAAAATATTTTTAATATGATTTTAGGCTTCAAAATATGATAGGGATCGTCTCTAGCTTTGATTCGATATATCGTGGGTTCCGTAATTCTCAAAAATGAAGTTTTTAGAGCAATTTAAAGTTTGAAAATGGGTAAAATAAAAAATTCAGCACACCTTTTCGCGAGGATATCTAAGTCCAAAAACGCATATTAACGGGTCAAAAAGCTTATAAATAGATACTACATTATTTTAAGAAAAAATTGGTTTGTGCAGAATTTTGTAAGAGTATTTTCATCATGTTCGGTCGATTTTTGGGTCTCGGGTATAACTGAAAAGTTGTCTGGAATGTCGTTTTATGTCAAAAGCTAGTATACCCCATAATTAATAACCCATTTTGACGGGTCATTTTCATAAGTCAAACTTAGAAAAAATCATATATTTTAAAAAGTCAAATTTGGTAAAAAATTTAAGAATGATCATTTGGCGTAGTAGAAACCGTTTAAACTTGAAATATTATAATGAGAATTATTTTATAACAAATAAGTCATACTTAAGCTTTCGGTTGTGTCTAAAATCGAATTGGGTATAATGAGTTAGAGTATGGGTGTGTTTGGATGGGTTGATCGTTGTAAATTCAGAATAAGAATCTGGGCAGATTTTTGAGTCGTCCTGCGAGAGTCGTAACTTAATCACCCGAATAGCTTTTATTGATTTTCTTGATCTTAAAACTAAGTCCAAAGAGTCTATTTTCCAACGAAGGTGATTTCATAAATTTTCAGTAAGTGGAAGATGGTCAAAATGATTTTACGAGATTCATTGTTAAATCTGCGTTTTAGGGACAGTTTCTCGGTTGTGTTTGTGAGGATAGCAGACATATCAAAACACATTTTTAATTAATGAAATTTCTACTGTAGCAAGTTCATGATGTATAGGATTTTTTGGAATTTTTCTAGATTTTATTGAAGAGTCTAAATAGGTCAGGTCAAACCAAACTTTCAAGTGGTTACAGTAGGTCCTTTTCTGGACACTTCGAGTCGTCGAATTTTTGAAAAATAGTTAGACTTGTCAAACATTTATGAGAAAAATACAGTAGGTTATTAACACATTGAGGTTTTTAGAATTGGAGTATGGAAGGCGTTTGAGGTCGTTTGGTATTTCATCAAAGGTTGTCAAGTGACTAGGAAAATTGGTCAAAATCAGACAAACTTAGAATGTATTACTAAGAAGTTGAGGCGCGCACATGGATTCTATGGTATAACGTTACACATATGTAGAATATACATATTTATTTATATGTGCAATTGATGCATTTTTCTTATAAGTTATATTCTTCTAATACGCGCACCATTATTATAGGTCGCGGTTGAGGCGCGTCGTCATTTGTTCGTTATTTATCATTTCATTTGACACATTTGCTCAGTGAGTTCATAGCCCCACCTTTTCTATTTTAATGGTTTTTATAAACTGTTTTCGGGGTGAGAATACATGCTCGTTTTACTAAGTAAACTTATTGATTTATACCACTTAAACGTTACGTGACTATTTTACTAGAGCTTTTACTTGCTTACCACATGATTTTTAATACATGTGTGATACATGCTAAATTGTTTTTATATACACAAGTACTTATAACTGACAGTTTGCGTTCATAGCCCCTCTTTACTACCTAAATGTTTCCTTAAACTCCTTAAGGGGGATTACATGCTTGTTTTACATTTCAGACGCAATGACATTTTAAATAATACTTGGGTGTTTGGCAACATCAACTCTAAGAGAGAAAAATACTTGGGTGTTTGGCCGCACCAACTCTAAGAGAGAATAACACTTGGGTGTTTGGCTGCACCAACTCTCGGAGAAGAACACTTGGATGTCTGTCAACACCAACTCCCTCTCACAACATATGTTAATGTTCGGTGTCTTTAACTTAGTGCAATAATAGTTGTTTCGCTATATGAATATGTTTCATTGTCGCCACATTACTTAAATTTTGTGGTCCACTACTGAACATTACTTGATTTATTGAATCACTACTTGGATTTCGGAATTAATACTTTGAAATGTTGTAACGCTACTTTTCCTACTGAAATATTACTTGAATTATTTCAATACTGCTTTTACTTAAACCTATGAATTCACCAACATTATTTTTGACGTCTTGCATGTATTTTCTCAGGTTATTATTTTGCTAGCTGAACATTGGGAGCATTTGAGCCGGCGAATATATTTTTGAAGGCTTTGTAATTTGAGTACCATTCGATAAACATTTTGAAAATGTTTTATATTATATTGCAATTGGAACCAGTTGTAACTCTGATATTTTATAAAATTTATCGAATGGTTGACTTTTCAAAACGTCTCACTTAGAGTTGTTTTCTGTGACTAGTACTTTATGCTATGAAGTAGCACCCCAAAGTGGTATTCCGCTGCGTTGTGATTTTGGGGGTGTTATAGAGTGGTATCAGAGCACTGGTTATAGAGAACTATGTCGTTTTCCAAAACCTAAACTATAACCGTTTTCCGAGGATTTTTAAAAGTCTTTCACCGTTGTCCGATATTCGCGCGCTTGCTCCCTGATCCCTTATAAGCTCTATTTTGCACCTCTAATACTATTACATGAATAATGAGTATTTAACACTTGGCTACGATTTCGTTCTCTTGCATCTATCTTATGACGTCTTACTATTTACCTTATATCGGTCATTTATATAAATATTGACCACTTCGATTATCGCGTACTTCTTGATTTCTCATTTACTCCCTTGAGTATTGATATTATATAAGGATACTCACATATATGAGCTACTTTTTTTTTGATCTCTTACGCTTATCTCCGGGATTATCGCCATCTATATATATAAAAGTAATTCATATAAGTATTGACCATTTTCGGTCACTGATGTCTACTTGGTATTATTTCTTATGTGTATAGTACTATGGTACGTCTTAATGAGTTCGTTTACTTCAACATATTGTGAGCGATGTGGTGATCTCCAAAACATTTACGCGACTTTACTTTATTCCTTTTTTATGATATTAAAATTCGGCATGGTTTGTCAATTCCACCGATAATTTTACCATTCGACTCCGAGTTTGAACACTCTTCTTATGCCTTTGAATCGCATATATGGTTTCGTAATCCATCATTTTGAAGTCTTCCAGTTGATGGTAGTACGACTTTAACTTGTGACCTCGGATCGTGCCGTCTTTTGGCACTTACCTTTGGAACGCGATTGACTAACGTCTTATTATTCTTCTCGTTATTTCTTATGATTTTGAAGAATCGTGTCGCCAAGGAGACTCCTTCTTCTCAACGTAACCTTGTTTTGATCTCGTGTTTTGTTGTGACAATGCTTAAGTAGGCTAATTTATAATTGTCTTATTAAAATGAATGGGGACGCCTCTTCATTTGAATAAGGAAATTATAAATCGCTGAACCATAAATTTCTAAGTCTTATTTACATGGATTGGGACGCCTTTGGATGTAAATAACGATTTGTAAATAAGTGGGCTTAAGTGTATGGCATTCGTACGAACAACTTTCTTTCGATTTGTAATCCGTTTGTACGAATAATTCATTTTCTTCGTTCATCTAATCATTATCGTTATCACCTTCATGCGAATGAGTCTTTAGACTTCTTTCGACTCGTAATATGTTATATGGATTTTTTCATATGTGTATCGACCTTCGCAAACCAACGGCGTATAAGGCGAATTGAGCACCGGGACGACGCTCCCTTAAGGTGGGAAGGCTGTAATATCTCATATTTTACTGTCAATATTAAATCTCGAATCCGTTCCTATTTCCATCTTTGAATAAAAATTTCGCGTTTTACTAGTTATCCGATTTGGTGAAAATCGTCGTTTTCGGCTATTTGTGAGCCGTGCTTAAGATTTATATCCGTTTAAGCGTTTGAGAAGTTAAAATTTTCAGATTTAACTCCAGGAGTCTAATTATTCTA
>BQNB010000766.1:12500-149623 GCA_026074375.1 Tanacetum coccineum
TGAGTGGTTGACACTTCATGAAGTCTTGGTACGTACACTCTCGTGCAACAGGCCTAGCACCTGTATCATTCACATTTGGATTTCCATTTCTACCATTTCCATTTCCACCATTTCCATTTCCATTTCCACTATTTCCATTATCGCCATCACTGCTGTTTTGCCTTTGACTTTTAACCTCGAAAGCATTGGCAGCACAAGTTGCCTCATAAGCAGGAAACGCTTTTTCTACTCCTCGATTAACAAATTCTTCTATTGCCTTCGGGGTCATACCAGAACGAGTGATAGTCATTGTTCTACCTCACAAGACATAGCACCCGGTGAGATTCGATACGAGATATAGCCACTATAAATGGTAAATAAGGTTTATAAAGGAAAATGCAATAGAACATGTTTTGCCAGAACAAGTAAATAACAATAAAGACGAACACGTGAGAGAATCAAAACAAGCTTTTCATATCATATATAAAAGCATCAATCGGTTACAATCATCCCATAATGGGTACATGAATTATGATTATTTTATTTTCTACTACTAACATCTAGACCTAACCATCAGTCTAATGTCCTAAATAACCATGGTACTATCAAACTAACGGCGAAATCCCAAACGTCCCTCAACAAGTGACTCCAACCTCCTAAGTCTCCTTCGAGTATCATCACGATCCCTGCGAACCTGACAAAACTCCTCCTGGGAAAGTGCCATGTGACGACGAAGACTGTCAACACGATCTCTCTTGATACACAACAAGGCTCGAACCCTCAGGTTCTCCCATCCTAGATTCCTAACTCTATCAGCTAAACCAGCTCTCTCTACTAGCCTCCAACTGACCAGCCTCTAACTGTTTCTGAGCAGTCTCAAACTGAGTAATCCTATCAAGAGGAACCTCAGATATGTAATGTGATATATCATAAAGAGTACCCTTAAGATCAGGAGCATCTCCTCCAGTAGGCTCAGAAATATCACCAACAGCTAAGGGATCTGCCGTGATCTCCATCGTGCCTCCCTTACTGGTCTTTGCCTCAAACTCCTCCTCATCCTCCATAATATCACTAGTAGCAACCTCAACACCCAAATCTATACCATCCTTAGTCTAAGCTCCAACTCCGTTACTAATACCCAAATCTGCAATAGTCTCTGCATTAGCTATACCCATCTCCATATGCTCCTCTCCACTAACCTTCGATGAGTATGAATCTTTAAACCTCTTGCAAGGCGGAAGATCAGCAACAGCATGGGCTATTGACCTCGAAACAGGAGTAGATGATGGTACCAAAGTAGTGGGGATCTGCATCTCTTACGAGATGGTCCAGCAGAAGGTGAAGATGAATCTAGTGACCTCTCAGAAGATGAATCTAGGGATGACTCTGATGTCGTAGGTGGGTAAAGAGTAGACAATGGTGCAGACCTCCAACACATCAAAGCCTCACTAAATCATGGAGTCATAAGAAGGGGATCAACCAATCTAGGCAATGCAACTCTAGTCGATGGTCCTGAATGAGACAGACCTGATGAATGAACTTATGATGAATTTGATAATGAATATGAAGATGAACCTGAAGAAATATCTTATGGAAATCGTAGAGGGATTCTATGAATGACTCATTTTTGATTTTTCTATGAAAACTATTATCTATCTCTATGCCCTAGGACCTCCTTTTATACACCAAGGAGTCCCTATACGGCTTACAATACTTTCCTAAGTAATCATAATCTTCTAAACAAATAACTTATACATATCTTTTACCAAAATATCTCATACAAATCACATAAGCAGTACTAACTAACTCAGCAGTACTAACTTCTTCACTAGCAGCATTAACTCCTTCAGCAGCATTAACTTTGTACTAACAGTAGTAACTTTTGTACTAGCAGTAGTAACTACTTAGCATATTTTCTAGTCTTTATCTCTGAGCAGTCTTAACTTCCACTAGCAGTAGTAACTTCCTCTAGCAGTAGTAACTTCCTCTAGCAGTAGTAACTTTGTACTGGTAGTTGTAACTTCACCAGCAGTCTTAAAAACGTAGAATAATTTTCATTTAAATTCTCCAGCAGAACTAACTTTGACAGCATTAACATCAATAAAAGCAACAATAACTCCAAACAGCATCAAGAAGACTTTTAATCCTAACAATCCTCCCTTAAACTTGATATTTATCTCCAAAATCATCATGTTTCTCCATTAAAAGCTCCATAATCACTAGGAGGATGCTTCCAAACACTTTATTGATTCTTAAGCTATTTTGTGAGAAGTTTAAGAAGCTGATTTACTATTTCACTGAAATAATTAACTTGAAGCTTCTTGTTCAGCATATCTATAATTGTAGGTGGTGTAAGGGGATATCTCTTTTCTACTAGCATGTAAATCATTCCAGATTGCAAACTCAAGCAATGCACTCCACATGAGTCAAATAGCTTCCAGCTTAAAACTTTATACCTTTGTTGTAACCTTCCATAAAAAGAAATTTCATCTTCTACATTTGAAATAATATTCTTGTTTATTCACCTAGGATAACATGATGTTTAGGAAACATTATGTTTAATGATTTTATAGACTTATCATATCAAAACGATTGATAAAGGATAATATATATCCTATGCATCTTATTTTCTTCGTAGCATAATCTTCGTAGCATAAATGGTTGTGTTACAAGAAAATACACTACATATCATTTGAAAAATATAAGTTATTAGAATTGAAAAATAACCTATCAAAATATGTATCAATGCATAAACAAGTAAAAATACATTTATTCAAATACTTATTTAATTATGATATACAACATTGATAAGAATATTAATTTTAAAGAAGTATATTTTTTTTTTAAATTAAAAAAAAATAAAATAAATTATGTCTCCTTTCAAACATTTATCATTAAAGAATCACAAACTCAATTAAGATAAATAATATTGATGAGATTCACTTCACATGGCATGAAATGGAGAATTCTTAAAACACTCTCAATATAACATATTTGTCATTGTCACAAATAAACACATCTCTTGGCTTTTGAAAAACCAAACACGTTAAATATCACATGTGACAACTACACATGTAAGATGACTAAATATAAGACATCCATTAAATCAAGCAATATGTAATCGAAATCAAACAACCTATGGATCTTGAACAAAAGATTAACATATCTTGCTTACGCTTATCTTGGAATTCCACACATCTTGATTAGGATTATGCGAACCGAAATTAAAGTATGTTAGTTGAGTCATGTTAGGTCCTCTATGAAAAGATAATACAAATTTTATCTTTGCTACACTTCATTAGGCAAATATAAGAATTCTATTTTGTCTAACATGAGAATGACTACTGGAGAATCTATTGCACTAGAAATTCAATTTGACCTAACGGTTGAATTGCTTCCAAGAGTGAAGTTGGGTTCGGTGTATAACCCGTAAAAATGGTCGTGTTTAGCCTGAATTGAGCACCACTAGTGATAGTCTCATATTCATTCTCTAATTTGATTAAATGGCTCTTCCTAAATATGCCTAATGATAGTATACATCGATAAACTTTGTATCTCATTAGGAGTACACACTAAGCACGTAGAAATTAGGCTTTTCCTTAGTCAATCTAGACAACATCGCTGGCATCCTCACCAAACCACTCAAACGTGAACCGTTTAATTTTTTTTGTCTAGGTCTAGGAATGATGAAACAAATCTCATAAACGTGTCATTCTCATTTTAATAGTCTTGTTACTATTAAATACATTCCGATAAATCTCGACAACTTAATCATTTCATCCGAAATGTTTAAGCATTTTTAATTCGCGAAATGCAAATTAAAATGTCACTTATTGTTCATGTCTAAGTCGTTTCACAAAAACCTTAATCATGCCTCTATTATTATATAGATGGTTAATATCTTCCGTCCACATTTCCGTTACCACCTTTAAGACAACCCGTACACTCGTTGTGATTGTTCTATCAACAGTCCGCAATATTCGAGAAGAGCTACATAACTTCGCGGATGAAGTTCATCATATGCTAACCGTCATCCATCATGAAATTGTCAAGCTCATCGCTTACGTCGTTATTTCTCTTCATTTATTATTTTTATTCCACAAACTTATGTCCGGATGAGCACGAATTAAAAGGGAAGGGAAAACACACATCTTCACATATATCATTTAACCAAACACTCTCAAGAACTCACATGGGTGATTCTTATTCACTAGAAACCACAAGATACACTTCTACCAGACACTCAAACCTCATAACTTTTATTCACTCTTATTAGTGATCACTAGTTCTAGTACATCCCCAAATCACCAAAAGTGAAATGAAAAACCAAATCATCCTTACTACTATCAACCTCGATTCATCCACCTGTCACTTTCACAAGAAGATTCACCATGTAACCATTCCCCACAAGTGAATTTCATAATGAAATGCGTCTCATCCTTATATCTCGACACTCATAAGCATGTGTGCATATGTTGTCAAATGCAAATGAATTTCGTAATGAAATGCGTCTTATCAAATCATTTCCACTATTTAACAAAGTGAAGAACACAAAGAAGATATTAAATCTTCAAAGTGTTGTTGAGTGTTGGGAATTAAAAGTCTTCTTAATACTGTTAAATATTAATGCTACTAGTCAATGATAAAAGAGAAGTTTCAACTAAAGACATTAATGTTGATTGAAGACATTAATGATGATTGAAGACTTTATGTTGATTGAAGACATTAATGATGATTGAAGACATTAATGATGATTGAAGACTTTATGATTGAAAACATTAATGTTGAGTTATTATGTTGATGAAGAGTTACAACAAGATGGAAGAACACATTAATGCTAATAGTTAGTTACATGGTTTATTAGGAAATGCATTAATGTGTATTAATTATATTGAATGGTTTGACTAGGAATTATGGAAACCATTAATAGTATTGATGTAGAATAACATAGAAAGCATTAATAGTCTTTGTAACCTACTTGGACTCCTTAACCTATAAAAGGAGGCCGTAGGGTTTAGAGAAAATCATCACTTCCAATATCATTCACACCTCAACATTAGTTATCATAGTTAGTAATCTGTAACCCTTAAAGCAGATTAATAGAAATCAAAGTTTAGTATTCATTGTTCTTCTTAATACTATTGTGTAGATTCCGCATATACAATAAGTACAATAATTCTATTCAACAAGGTTTTACTCGAACATTGAAGCCTTCATTATATTTGATCAGAATAAATGAGACTACAATCACTATCTAATACATTAACTACTACTAGTACTAAACGTGTACACACACACACGCGTTTTTGCTAGACTCTCATTGAGAAGTCTGTTATTCTATTCTACGGATGGATGCTTAAAACTATTCACCCTACCTCTCTTTATATACTAGAGAGGCTAGGGTTTACAAGAAAACCTAGCTTTGATAAGAAGCTAACTTAATATTACACATTAAGTCCTTTAGTTTTCCATCTTTCCTTCTTTTCTTCATATGTGGTTTTGTAATCATCAAAACTCAAATCCCAACAATCTTCCCCTATTTGATATTACAAAATAATCTTCATGTATGAAACAATCTTCAAAGCTTCCCATTGACTTAAGATCTTCTTGTACATGTCACCACTCATAAATAAGCTACAAACCATATAGTCTTCTTCCCCTTTTTGTAATCATCTAATAGGGGTCTTCTGTAGATAAGCAACTCGTGAACACTTCCCCTTAAGTGGTACATGTAGATGGTTAAGCATGCTAACAATAAGCTTCCCCTAAAAGTATGCTAACCATCTCTTGAATCTCGAACTCAGTAGGCTCCAAGTGGTAATTATTGATGAAGAAAAATGAGTATGACCCATATGTTGAAGAAGTAGAATTTCTCAAACTTGTGTCTTATGTCTTGCACTATCCACATGACGTCGAACTCATACCAAGACCAAAATATAAGTAGATCACAATCTCTTGACAAAATCCTCATTTATCCTATAAAATGAGACACTGAGCACAACAACATAACTCCTTAAAGTGATAGCAAATGTACGTAGTAAGCATCATAAGGTAGATCGTACACCTTTGCTAGACTTGTCAAATCTTCGTCATAACAATTAAGCACAAACAAGTTACCTCAAAATGTTGTAAGCCATTTGAGATATGATAAGAACACAAACCCGTGAAAATCAACTACAACATCAAATAAGCAATAACCAATTTTCTTCATAATAATCCCCAAAAATGAGCCATTATTTCATCATCTATCTGAGATTCAAACGCATCCCAAAAACATGTGTCGTCCGATATTTGATTGAGCTAGCGGTACAAACTAGCTATATCGGACATAACCAACAGTACAAACCAAACGGTATTAACATTTCAAGCAGTTAGCGACGCTTTTTATGTCTCAAAACTGTTACAAAGCTGTCACCATACCGTCACAGATCTGTCGCAAAAACTGTCACTAATCCAATTGCTCCTTCCTCCCATTATATTAGTGACACCTTTTAGTGTCACTATTCTGTCACAAATCTTAGCAGTACTAAAATTATAAAGAGCAGTATTAAGTGGTATGGGCAGTATTAAATTATGAGGCACATGCAACATAAATAATTTAAGCCCAATAAATTAGTAACCTTTTCTTGCATGAGTAGCATCCATTGAGCCCCATGTACAACTTGTTGACGTGAATAGCACTTGTGCAAACATATATTCCATAAGCCTTTAACAGTATCAATATTCCATTTGCAGCTTTAAAACGTGAAGGCAGTACAAACTCTATACCAACTATTCATGAGCAATAGTTAAGTTATTTGGACAGAAAATAAAATCGGGTCGGGGGGTTTTTGTTGTGTGTCGAGATTACGGATCTTCTCTATCTATATGTTTGTCTATCTGAGCAGAGCTGAGGTATGCTCGACACACACTCTGTTAAAACATATGACAAGCGTCAGACTAATGGCCCAGGATGTTCGATGGAGGTGGGGGGGCACTACGTTTAGCGTTTAATGATGACACAACCACTTTCATCTATCTCGCGTATTATTAGGAGGAACAGTATTAAATCCTAACTACACACAAAGGATAGAAGATTTATTATTTTATATGGGAAATGAAGATATATCTCTCTCTTTAGTAGCTAAGTTATGGCTGGTATATCAATACATTACACACACACATATTTATAGGGGGGACGAGAAGATCTGTGATAATATATTGATTGTGAGAGAGAGACTAGTATTAGGGGAGCTGAGATGTCACACACAACACCGGGAAAGGCGAGTGGTGAGGTGATTTTTTATTTTGTACAGGAGCGTAATCATATCATGGAGAACACTCATTTATGAGCGCGAGCGAGATCGAATAACAAGAGGAGGTGAGCGAGGGTAAGAGTGAGTTGTTCTATCTCTATTGGTTTTGTTAAGAATTAATGATATTTTTTTTAATGTTTTGTGTGTTGTGGGGTAATTGATTATGTTTGGTTTGTGTTATGTTTTTTGTGAAAGTTATTAGTGATTAGTGTTGAGATTGATATGATCACCATAACTAAAAATACCATCTAATTTCACATAGTCCCAAAACTGCTGTTCAAAAAAAAACATACGAATCACTAAGGTAAAATCTGAAAACCCTATAAGCAAACCTAAAAACAGAATGTCGAGTGTTTTATGTATCCTACTAGAGGTTTCAATCATAGATCAAGATATCAACTCACCAAAGCTAGTATTAACCTTTTGCAGCACACGTGCCTTTAATAAAACTAAAACCTTTTAATGGCAGTATGTTATATTAAAAATCATATCTTTAATTTTTAACACAGGCATCATAACCAATATATCGACTAATCTTGTCAGATCGTAACATATATGTGATAGAACCTCGCGGTTCAAATTTCAATATGATACAAACGATAACAAATGAATTTAACATACATTTACCCTACCCAACAACACTGGCCCCAAAAAGTGACGAACATAAAAACCCTAAACGGATTTTTTTAGATTCTTCTTCGTTGTTCGACCATAAAACCTTGAATCCTAGATATCAAGAGCAACCCGCTTTGATACCGCATGTTGAGAATACCTATCCTAGCGCCATCTAGGATTAGTTGTAAACGAAAAACATTAATACGCCAGCGAATAATAAGGAAAAAGAAATGCTATTCAACAAGGTTTACCTCGTAAGACCCCAGATACATCCATCACTAATATTAGTCACTCAGAATAAATGATACGTACCTCATTGTGTGATTGTTCTATGAACAATCGCAATATTCGAGAAGAGCTACATAACTTCGCGGATGAAGTTCATCGTATGCTAACCGTCATCCATCATGAAATTGTCAAGCTCATCGCTTCCGTCGTTATTTCTCTTCATTTATTCTTTTTATTCCACAACTTATGTCCAGATGAGCACGAATTAAAAGGGAAGGGAAAACACACATCTTTACATATATCCTTTAACTAAACACTCTCAAGAACTCACATAGGTGATTCTTATTCACTGGAAACCACAAGATACACTTCTACCATACACTCAAACCTCATAACTATTATTCCCTCTTGTTAGTGATCATTAGTTCCAGTACATCCCTAAATCACCAAAGTGAAATGAAAAATCGAGACATCCTTACTACTATCAACCTCGAGTCATCCACCTTGTCATCTTCATAAGAAGATTCACCATGTAACCATTCCCCACAAGTGAACTTCGTAATGAAATGTGTCTCATCTTCATATCCCGAGTTCCCGACACTCATAAGCATGTGTGCCTATGTTGTCAAAAGTCAAGTGAATTTTGTAATAAATCTCATACAATCATTTCCACTTTTTAACAAGTGAAGAACACAAAGAAGATATTCAATCTTCAAAGTGTTGTTGAGTCATCACAATATCGTATCTTTCATTGGTCCATTTCCGTTTTTTGGCAAGTGAAGAACACAAAGATGATATTCAACCTTTAAGTGGTGTTGAGTCATCACAATGTTCCACCATTTTCACATTCTCACCTTTGTTCATCAACATTAACAACCATCTACTAACATTCTCACCAATGACATATCCTCAACACAATCATCATCATCAAAATCATCCTCATCAATGACATCCTCTAATAAACCCACATCCAAACCATCAAGGGTAGCCAAAATGAGTGTGAAACCCATTTAGAGGAAGAAACTAAACCCTTGTAACACTTCTAATGAGCTCAATGTAAATTCATCTACACCAATGCCAAAACCACTCACTTATCATCATGAACCATCTCATGAAAACAATCACTCCAATCAAGAATTACCAAATCCTTACATTAAGGACACTCCCACATCACCACAAATTGCCTCACATCCTCCATTTCCCATCTCACCCATCAATTCACATGTTACTCACACTACCAAACTCAACACACACCACCTCCATCTCCAAGTAGAGAAAGCCTAGTTGATGACATAAATCAACTACAAGACCTATCAAACCTCTTAGCCATGCATCTCTCCCAACAACAAAACAACATTCTCTCATCACCTTACTCTCCAAACCTACCAAACACCCAACAAACCTATAATCAACACCTTCCCTTTCCATTCACGCTCATCCTTCTTCGTTTATGTTTCCTCAACCAATCATCCTTATCATCAACATTTAGTTCGACCTAAGGTCTTACGATAATGTTTATCCTTAAACACCCCAAACATGAAAAGCATACATAATGCTTAACAAAGAAACCTTGAGGATTTAGGAATCTCTCAATACAACACTTAATCTTTTCAAACCCACAATCATCATATGTTAATACTTCTTATCCATATGACATCTTGAAAGGAGTCATTCTCATAATAAGACTTGTTGGTCAAGTCTTAGTCCTTAAGCATGTGTAAGTTGAATCTTATCATTGGTTCCTAAACATTTCCATATCTTAAGCATTCATCATTTTTCTTTATTTAGGTTGTTGTCTTTAGTGCTATACTTTAGAGTTCATATACCTAAAACATACATGATTTGTTCCCCACTAAATGTCTTGCATATGTATCTATCATTATCATTATATATATATATATATATATATATATATATATATGTGCATTTTTCTACTAACTTTGTTTTGTAGCACTTTTCCGTTACTCAATTTCTTGGTGCCCCAATCAAGGGGGAGCATTTATAAATGTCCAAGCCATTACGTTTGCAACTGTTTAAGATATCTATACATTTCTTGATATGTGTATTTCATCCCTATATATATTTTTTTGTTGCTCGAAACTAACCATTGATGTAGGTTCAGAGTTTGCAACTAATTTGATCCATGGATCCGATTGAGTCAATGTTCAAGGGATGTCATTATTTATAAGGGATTGATAGAATTGGATCCGATGACCGCTTGAACAATGTTCAAGGGATATCTTTATTTAAAGGGATTGATAGAAATCAAGACCTTCCCACTCGGATGAAGCACCCTCGCCTTTCTTTGAATTGAAGAGTTTGAAGGTGTAGTGAAAGTCTCATCAGGAGTCCACCTTTATATTTCGACCAAAAGGGGGGGAGAAGAAGTGTAAACAAGTAACTATACATTTTACTATGAGTTATAGTTTACATATTTTGTCATAATCAAAAGGGGAGATTGTTGGTAGAAATATTACGATATTTAATCTATACATTCTCTTCAATGTTTTTGTTGATGACAAACATGTACCTTATAACACATAGACGAAAAGTGCTTAAGTTACTCATAATCACAAATCATCAATTCGTCAACATCTTTCGACGTTTTAAGTTTTCTTCAACAATAAATTTAAGTTCACACCCGACGTAAATCACTAAAGGTATGAACAAACAAACTTTAATTTGTTGAATGATCAAAGAAATTTTTTATTTTTCCAAACCTTACATTTATAAAATGGGACAAATATTTTTAAAATATATACAAAACATTTTTCTATTTATAAGAAATGTTTTATTCAAAATAAATATTTTGAATTCA
Source organism: Tanacetum coccineum (assembly GCA_026074375.1). Taxonomy (NCBI): domain Eukaryota; kingdom Viridiplantae; phylum Streptophyta; class Magnoliopsida; order Asterales; family Asteraceae; genus Tanacetum; species Tanacetum coccineum. Next base: position 23,436 of record BQNB010000766.1, read on the forward strand.
AATTTTCTACGTAGAAACGGCTAGAAAGTTCTAGAAAAACCTTCCCCACAAAAGGACAACAAAGGAGCGTCTGAAAAATGGGCGGCCCCCTTAATTAATTAAGGGGACCGACCATAATTAAGGGGACCACCCTTGTATAATTAAGGGGACCGCCCAAATAAAAAATTAATATTTTTGCCGATAAATAGTGGATTATTTCCACAGATTTTTTTCAACACCCTTTGCCACAAAGTCTTCTCGAGATCTAAAAACTCATTTCATTCAAACTCCTCCTTTGATCACTCATAGAAAATAACTTATTATGCAGTTGTTTAAAATGTGATCCAATCATCCATCCATTGAAGTGCAAGAGAAGAACTTTCATTATCATTAAGATACGAAGTTATGTAGGCTAGTTAGGGCATTCGTGATATGTCTTACATTCACAATGTATAGATCGAGTCCATGTATTCCAAACTTGTGTAATTGCTTGATCATGGTGTGTATTGTTTACCAAGTAGTGTTAGATAGTTGTGATATAAGTAGTGTGGTGAAGTGAAGTTGTGAAGTTGTGAAGAAGTTGTGAAGTTGTGAAGAAGTCGTGAAGTTGTGAAGTTGTGAAGTCTTGAACAAGTCGTGAAGTCGTGTTGTGATAGATTGGTTCTAGATAAGATTAGAACTTGACATTTAGCTTTGTGTCGTTAATCGGTGTAAGCAACGTTGTGTACGGTTTTCTCCTCCTTAAGGGAGCTTGTTGACTAGTGAAGTAACTCTCGAGTTGGGTACTCGGGGAGTAGAGTAGGGCGAAGAGGTGCTTCGTGACCGAACCACTATAAATCATCGTGTCTGGTTTGCATTTCCTTTCACTTATCTCTTTACATTTATACTCACATTTATCGCTTTATATTTATACTTGCAATTGTGTGATGTTTTGATTATATAGTTTTAATTATGTCTTGAATAAATGTGAATATTGTGTGTTGGTTTGTATTGTTGTAAATTGATGTATTAATATGTGTATATAACTCATATGAACACTCATCATATTGTATCATACTTGATCGGTAATTTAATACGAAACATTTTAAGATTTTTAATGGAAACGTATTCACCCCCTCTCTACGATTTCCATAATCATCATCGCCTTTATTATCTTCATCATCTGAACTTGTTTTCCAAGAAATTTCCTCATCATCAGACTCATATGTTGGTACATCGGGAACCCCTGGTGTAACACCAGTTCCTTTATTTGCACCTGAGCCACTGGCATGAGAGCTGTGGGTCTGAATTAAGCTTTGTTTGGTGACAATCCTTAGTTGTTCAGCCTTAGGTAGTGCTATTTCAGAGAGAGTCTCTAATCCCTGAGCAGGTTGCCTCTTTTTACCAGACTTAGCACCTTTAGCTGCAGCTTTGAGTCTTTTTCCTGTGGAAGCTTTAGGTGCTTATTCAGTCTTATTCTTGGAAGTTCGATGTACATACTTTGGCTTAGGAGTCGCTTTTCCTATAGCAAAGGCATAATAAGTCTTGAATGCTTTTGATTCTTTCATTGCTGGAGTGATGAGATAGTCTGGAAGAATGGCACCGTATTTCTGAACTACTTCATGCTGAGGGATGAACCTCATTGTAGTGAGAATGGGATCATCATTAGCCATGTGCCAATCCACCTTGTTCCTTCTTGGAATCGATTGATCTTGTGGCATGAAGTGGTTGGTGATGACCTTGGTGAATCTTGGATAGTACATGTACTTGTTCTTTTGGATCCTTTATTTTTCGATCTGATTTCAATAAGTCTTCGCACTTTTTTTGTAGAAGGTTAGACAAAAGTCAACATTTTATTGATGATTTAAACCCCAAAAGAATTCTGAGCCTAGAAGTCGAATTTTTCTTAAGTGTGTCGATTCCTGTAACTTTACCACTAAGACATTTGTTGATGATGGTAGCAAATGTTCTCCAAGGTTGAGGTAGCAAATCAACCTGGACATCAGAGAGTAACTTGATGGTTCCAAGATATCCAAGTTCTCTCATAAAAGCAAGAATGTCTTCTTCAAACAGAGTATCAACAAAATGCTGTCCAGGAAGCTTTGGACATATCTGAAGCATGTTCCTAAAAGTGTCCAGATCAAAAGAGTAACTCTTTTTGTTCATCTTGAATCTGATGGTGTGCTTGTAGTAAGAAGTAGTATTCCAGAATTCTTACATGTAGATAGCAAGGACACTTGCATGATCAGAAAGGCTTGATGAAAGGGAGTGTTAGAGAGAACGTCACTGTTGCAACTTGAAATGTTGGTTCTTTAGGTTTGAATGTGGTGCTCAGTTTGTAATTCGCAGCTTCCATCTTGAGACGGATGTTCCTGTGGATCAAATGCATCGTCACGTGCTTGTTGTTATTCTTTTGTGATTACATAATGATTATGCCTAAGAAGGAGTTGACATTAGTTTATATTATAACAAGTTTTATTAGACATCTATATCTAAAGACCCTGAATTGACACTTAATGCTTGTAACACGATTAGAAAATCTAAACTGTTGATAGTGATAAATTGGCCTTAGTTGAAAGTAATCCAATTTTAAACGTGATGGATTTCAAAAGATAATCAACTTTTAAATTTTGCTTCCTAACCCAAGTTTTAAGTCACCTTTTGGTTAAGAATCTACGTGTTTATGATAAATTAGCTTTTTGAATCATTTAAGTATGATTGAATCTGGTTTTAAGTGAAAACTGCGAATCATGCTACTAAATGATGTTGAAATTCGAATGGTAAAGCTCTGTGCGGAATTCATGTCCTTTCGGTTATTGCCAAAGTCGTTCCTTACTGCATATTGCGAATTCGTGTATAAAAGGTTGTCTACGAATTCGGACCCTCTATCAATTGCTAATGGGATACTGAAGGGTTGCTGCGAATTCGGACTCTTTACATCAAACTGCTATTTCGGTTACTGAAGGTTCATTGCCAATTTCGGATTCAAAAGAGTTATTGCAAATTAGGACACTTTTAAGGAATAAGCTAATTGTATGACTAATTTCCTGCCAATTCGTGTACAACATGGACTGCGAATTCGTATACTTCTATGATTGCCAATTCGAATAACACACAAATTTTTAATTTTAATTCAAGTGTTTGTAGATGTTTTGACCCTTGACGTTTACTCACCTATCTAATATCATTATCAGAACATTTGCAATTGACAGCACAGATTTTAATCAACTAGTTCAAACGAACATTTCAAAACCAAGAGACAATAAATTGCAGATTCAGCAGTTTTATTTGTGTTTCAAGGCATACACACATTCAAGTAGAACATATAACATTTATAAACTCAAAAACCCACAAATCCTTGTTAAAACTAAAAAACCCAAACACGCATAATTCGATATAGAAAATCAATCAAAACAACTCAAAAGAATTATCTCATATTAAAAAACGGTACAAACTGTCATTATCACCCTTTTGTGAACAAAACCCCTTATCATTTTACAGTTTTTATTCGTTTTAATTTTTGAAGAACCCTAATTTGATTATTAGGGATTTCGAAATTAAATCCTTGTAAAAATGTAATTCGTTCGAGATGGGAGTTCATTAAGGTGTAAGGAACATTATTTGAATTATACCTTAAGCATGATATGGTCTAGAAATGGAGATTGAGGTGTTGGCGATTCGAGGAGGGTTTTGAATAAAAATTAATTCTAGTGTGTTTTGCTTGTATGTGTGAAATGGGGCAAGAATGGGTGGGGTAGGTGTGTTATAAAACTAATTTAGTTTTTGACACATTCACCCCCTAAACTTTCATATTCTTAGCATTTTTTTGATATTAAATGGTGTAAGCATAAACAAGTTAGCACAATGGCACTTTTATTCCCTAAAGGTTTAACTAATATACCTTAACAACTTAATCATGCACATATTCTCACTCAAGGCATAAACAAATAACATGTAAGGCACATATAAGTTAAATTTAATTAACTTAACCAAAGAAGGATATTACATTATTGTTTAAAACCTTTATCCCTTTTATCAATTGACATTCTGAAGAAGATTTTTGACATTTGCTCCCCCTCAAATATTGACCCGTTTTCTATTTAAAGAGTTGTAGTCGCTGTTTGAGAAAACAAATGTCTTAAAAAATATTTCTGGTGAATCACTATTTTATTTATGAAAACAACAAACACCATAGCAAATAAGATTTCTCTTATTTGACCCATAAGCGCACTGACACATACACTTATAGAAACATCTGAAGCACGAGCTGTGTTGCAAAGTAAACACAAGCCTTTGCATAGTCATAAAGTAGACCATGCCCGAGAATAAATTCCTGTTGAGAGGTCAAGTTTTCTTTTTGAAATACTTGCCTTTAATATGATGATCGAGTTGCTATCAGAAATAATAGCAAGCCATTTGGGATGTTTTGAAAAACATTTGGAACTTCTGCTCGAACTTCATTTACAGCCTCGTATCATTATTGAATAACATTTCCAAGACCGTAAATGTTATCGATTTTCAGAAGACATGCCATTATTACCTCTTTTTATATTTTGTTATTTTTTTAAAAAATTTGGTTTTATGAGTTTTATATTTTTGTATTTTGTTTTTATAAAAATTTAAAAAAAAATAAAAATCTTTTTGGTTTTTATGGTTTTAATATATATACATATGATATAGGATATTTGAATAGGTACCACCACTATTCTTCCACTTCGTCTGCCAACTTTTTCAGAGTCTCCGACGTAAAACTTCGCATTCCCAACTTGTTGATAAGAAATTCAATTCTTTCTCTGCATAGGGGTTTAGTGAAGATGTCCGCTAGTTGATACTCCGAGTTGACAAAGTAAAGTTCGATCACACTATAACACCCCGTGTTTTAGGGTCATTGACGTCGTCAATAAATTCACTATGTATCTTTAGTATTATACGTGTTTGCTTTTAAATCGTAAACGTTATGTTAAATCGCGTAAGCTAAAAATGATCATTCAATGTAAACGGGCATCAAACGATTAAATGTTTACATCAAGCAAGTGTTAAGTAATTATTTTGAGGATAATTATTAACTTTGTTCATTTTATTTTTATTGTTTATGTAAAGTGTTTACGTTTCGCGATAAAATACGTTTAGGCATACCCGGAACCACCAAAACTTTTCTACGATTCAACAAATACCCACATTTATACCAAATACCCAAAATTTACAAAACTATATCATGTATATGCATCCATGGCCGGATTTGGTCTTATGGATACAAGAAATATCAGAAAAATCCTACCACTTGCAATGTACTTTACCAACTAATAAAACCAGGAGAATTTTACAAGTAAAACCCATACCATGACCATAAGTGTTATCCCATGTATTTAATCCATTACACAACTATAATCTATACCAAGATGCTAGAAAATGAGAAGAATCTTAGAGAGAGAAACAAAAAAGAAAGTTAGATTGGAGAGAAAATGGGAAGTTACAAGTTATGAAAAGTAACCAACACCCTTCACCAAGTGTGGTGAAGGGATTTTATACCCTAGCCTTCTAGTTGGCTCATGGGCTTTCTTAACGGGTCGGGCTTGGCTAAACTTGGGCTTTCACCCAAAACACAGACAATATTAGATTACAATCCAAGCCCGTTGAACCCGACTACCCTATTACATAACAAGACCTATTTGACTTAATGAGACCGATAACATTCTTGTTTGACTTATATAATTTCACAACAGTTCAGGCCTCAAACCTCAATGTCAAATGACGTCTGTTCACAACAGTTCAGGCCTCAAACCTCAATGTCAAATGATGTCTGTTCACAACAGTTCAGGCCTCAAACCTCAATGTCAAATGACGTCTGTTCACAACAGTTCAGGCCTCAAACCTCAATGTCAAATGACGTTTGAACAAAACGGTTCAAGCCTCGCACCACAATGTCAACAGAAGTTCATCAAGCAGCTGAGACAGTAACAACGTCAAATGAGCTAGATTTGCTATTCGGTCCTTTGTTCGACGAATATTTCAATGGAGAAAATCAAGTTGTTTTAAAGTCTTCCGCTGTCACTACTACTGATGCATCAAATAAACGTCAACAACAACCTGATTCAACTTCATCCACTTCAACTCTAGCCACAACTGTCACTGCTAATGGAAACTTCGATTTGTAAATATTTTTATTCTCTCTTTATTTTTGATTTTTTTTAAAAAAATTTGAAAAAGAAAATAGAAAAATATAAAACCTAGAAAAACAAAATATAAAATCAGAAAAATTTCAAAAATACCAAAAAGAATCTTCTCGACATGTCTCTTGGAATCGATAACATTTACGTACCTAGAAATGTTGATTAACATCGACACGGGTGTGTAAATGAAGTTCGAACAGGAGTTTCAAATGCTTTCAAAACATGTCATTTCTAAATTTTTCTCAATGACTTATGTACATTTCAGTGCATAACTCGGTCCCGAATGTAATAGGGAAGTGTACGCTTCAGTGCGCTTACTCTAAAATAGAAGAGAAGTCTTCTATCATGTTTTTAAAATCGTTGAACACAATTTTTCAAAAAGAACTTTCAATGTCAAAATTGTCTACAATATAATTTGTGGTATTTTTCCATAAAAAGTGGTATTTGTTAAAATTGTGTGTTCAACACTCCCTTCCTCGAATAATTTTCAAAGAATTGTAGTTCGTAGAATGTCATTTTATGTGAATCAATTTCTGAGGGGGAGCTTTTTAAAACAAAGCCTTTTAATGTGTCGGATACATCTCATAAATGTCAATTTTATGTATCCAAACACATTCTGTAAAATTAAAATGTGGAAACTTATAATGTCAATTATTAATATACACTGTTCACTAAGGCATCTCACTCCGTCTTCAACATTTTGTGGTGTCATATCAATTTTTCATTCTAATGTCAAGTTTTAATAAATATTGGTATCCCACATATACTGTTGAAGGGGAGCTATCGAAATCTGAATTCATGCTATATCGTGGTATAATTTTTCTCCCCATGGAATTTTTCATGTCAAAATTTTAATCAATTGGTATTTCAAATACTAAGTGTTTTATTATTTAAAATAAGGGGAGAAAATGTGATTAAAATATGTTATAGACGAATGTGATCTTTAAGACTCTAAGTGCAACTCTTTCCTTCATGTGCTAAACAATTTCGAATCTCGGAGCACATGTGTAGGGGGAGTATTTGAAAATAACAATGTCAGAAAATGGTTTTATGGTTCGATCTCTATACCCAACAACCTATTAATTTCATGACGATTCTGAAGTCATAAGGTGGTTAGGTTAGGTATAAGTCCTACGATCCAACCAGAACCGGAGGGATCTACCCAAGGACACTCCATAGTTAGAAATAGCAGTCCTTAGGTATGATTGGAGATGAATGTGAATAAGGGAAAAATGCCGACTAAGATTGAGCTAACACTGGAACAATCACAACAAGGTGTTAGTAATGACGTCTTGGTAAGCATTGAAGGGGTTGAAGAATTAAAAAGAAATGTATGGATAAAGGGTGAAAACAAAGCAGCCCTCCAAACAACTTAGGCAGAAACCGGGTCAATACATAATCTATCAAAATCACAATGATGATTGTTGATATTAAAGAAAGTCGTCATGGACCCAGTGATGCAATGCACAACCCTTCCCAGCCATTCGGGTTTCTCTCAAAAGAAACTTGTCTCATTTGTCATGGAGATACACACGTTATCTATTGACATCTCACTCCGAGATTGTTAATATTGAATAGGTGGCAGTCTGCTCCAGCCTCCGATTACTAAAACCAAAAGTGCACAAATCGAGTCTAGAGCCAGAAGAGATCAAAGTATAAATCTCATTAGGACACAATGTCAAAATACACTTGTTGAACACCATAAAGTTCACAAGTTGTAACAAAGAGTCCTACGCATTATCCTTGAGATCTTGCCAGAACATCTGAGTGATACTTAAGTATTCACAGTGAAGATGGAAATCCTGCTTGAGCCAACATCAAACAAGCTCTTGGTAGGTGACTTGCAAGATTCTATATGAATCAAGCTTGTGATAACTGGATATCAATTTTGGTCCAGTAAATGAATTGACGACTTAATCAGAAAGATAGTAACTATCTGATTCACTCTTACTGTGTTGTCTGCTTTGAGACGTTCCGGTAATGAGAACTAGCAAGCATGGTGAATCTAATACATCTGTGTTAGAAGATCCTACGCTTTGAGCTGGAAACCCTGTCAAGGAGATTCTTTGAATCTACCTGATCACAGGTATAGTATTTATACTATAAAACGGGAAACCGGAGGTTAATGCAACCGAAGTCAAGATGAATGACAAAGCCATATTCATCTTTTATTGCTAACTGTCTTATTTCAGGTTTAGACGACGGTGTTGCAGCCTCATTCCAGCGAAGTCGGATTCATAAACCACATGCTCATACTCAAGCTTTCAAAGTCAATCGTTCAACATCAAGATAGTTGATTCTAATCTTCCCCACTATCAAAGAGCCTCAAAGTCAAATAAAGAATCATCAATTGGGGAGATTGTTAGACTTATAATCACATATGTCAAACAAGAATGTAACAAGTATGAGCATGTTGGTCAAGAGCACAAGTTGATCAAGCAAGGAAGTCAAATCAATATGATTCAAGTCAAGGAGATGATGCAAGAATTAAATCTCAAGAATTTAAAGTTCAAAAGAATAAAGGCTCAAAATCAATAAGATCCGCAAAGCATGTGAACAAAGCCATTACAAAAAGACAAACCATGTACAATGCAAAGCATAAACGTTAACACGTCATATCTTCAATGTCAACTCGGTGATACAGAGAAGTTTGAAGAAAGAGACACTCAACATTGGGGGGATGTTTTACCTTAATTATACTAAGTCAAACAAGAATTTACGGTCTTAGAAAGTCAAAACTAGGTCTTGTATTGTAAGTAGGCTAGTCCGGGGGTTTAACGGGCTGATTGTAATCTAATATTGTTCGTGTTCGGGGCTCAAAGCCCAAGTTAAACCAATCCCGACCCATTTAGAAAGGCCTAAAAGGTGCAGGCGTAGTATAAATAACCTTCAACCACACTGTGAAGGTGTTGGTTTGCATTTTCCCCAAAACTTAAAAACTTCCCATTTCTCTCTAATCTAGGTTGTTCTCTCATCTACTTCCTCTCAACAGATTCCATCTTATTTTCTAACATATTGGTATAGATTATAGTTGTGTAATGGATTAAATACATGGGATAACACAATCCAACTCTCGACTTTCCAATTCACTCCTCGTTTGGGATAAACGACCCGGGAATATTCTATACTACTTCCGGTTTCATTGATTTTGTGGATTTTTATCCTTTTTATATATTTATATTTATATATATATAAAGGGTGTAATCCGTTTCTAATCATCAGCAATCTCCTTTGCTTGAGCATCCTTTGCCTTCTTTAAATCAAGAACCTGTTTTTGCAAGTTAGTACATAAAATCATCAATTCAGATAGTTGCATGCTATCCTCACCACTGAGAGGTGGATCATTGGAAGGTGTAGGAACACTGTCATCTTGTTGTGTCTCCTCTTGAGTAACTACAGTGTCCTTCCTCTGTTTCCTCCTGGACTGTCTCTTCTGAGATATAGAGGATGATGGTTGAGTAGTAATGGGTGTCTGGTGAGAATTAGTTGGAATGCCTGAATCTACACCCTTATCTTAAGTAGGTTCACCATCATTGTTGCAAACAAAGGTGTTATCCTCCCAGAAAAATCCTTTCCTTCTCTTTTTATATTGGCAAAGATTTTCTTTATGTGTGAAGGGTTAACATAAATCTTCTTGTAATGGGACATATCACCAAGCTGTTGATTAATGAAAACTTATAGAAATCGTAGATACATCAGAAATTTAACCCCTCCATCTAAGTGTTTCACCATAGCATCAAAAATGTACTTAGACATATTAAATTTTTGGTTTGTAGCCAAGCATATGATTAAAGAGGCCATTGTACTACTGAATTCGTTCCATGCAGTGGATTTGGCACTAAGGCATTGTGTAATGGTATGAATTAAAAACTTCCATTGCAGAGAAAAGAAAGCTATATAAAATGTAAGCTTTTGAGAAGGTTTTTCATACCCCATCTCTTGCCAGTTCTTCAAAAATAGTACATATTGCAAACAATCAGTACCTCCTGCATCTTTCAAGTGATGATCACTTCTAATGCTTGTCTCCGTGATGATCACATTCTTCTTATCAATTAGGGCTTGTAACTAACATTCACTATTAACTATTTTTGCCTTTGCAGTTGCCCATAACTGTTCAATGCAAGATGTGTAGATAGTAGGATTTACAGTCAATGCATAACGAATTTGGTTAGCATTCAGAAAATCAATAATCTCATGAAACCCATCACTTTCAGCGGGTTTTTCCAAGAAGGCGACCATGTTGTGAGTGTCAGCAAAAGTTAGGGTTGACATTATGTTGTGTTTTGATGATCAAAGATGAAATTGAGTTAGAGTTTATGGTTAGAGAGTATTTGAATGATTGAAATTGAATAAAGAATCAAATGATACCCTGAATCGAAGTATTTATAGAATCACCCTCAGCAGCATTAACTTGAACTGGCAACACTAAAATAGGCCCAGCAGCATTAACTTAAACTAACAGCACTATGCTATGCCTAACAGTAGTAAGTAACCCAATAACCTAAGACTAACATCATTAAGTTTTAAGTTACCAACACTAACTTCAATTTCTTTCCAAAAAGGACTTTTATCATCAATTGGTTCTTCTCACAAGCTCTCTTTCTGTTTTTATGCTCACAATATCTCTCAATTATTTTTGCTCACATAATCACTCATTTCTGTTTTTATTTACACATCTCTCTTTCTGTTTTTATGCTCACAGTTTCTCTCTTTTCTTTTCCTTACTATTTCACACAGACTGTGACAACCGTGGTTCGAGCAGGTTGGTCAAACCGTAGTGTTGACCTAAATATCTGTTCTATAAGTTTGGTTTATGAGATTTTATGATTTTATGTGTTCTATATGTGTTTGGTGTGGGATATGTGATATTGGATAATCAATCCATTGAGCGTGATCGTCTCAATGGGATTGGATTTGTGTTGAATTTTGTGAAGTTCATTTCGTTCACTTTTGGTGACAAGGAAATAATTTTGGTGATCGAAGCGGTTTCGCGTTAATTGTGTAAGTAATTATACGTATACGTATTTTTATGTTAGTATTTTAAGATAAATTTTGACTTTAGAAGTTTAGTTGAGAAAATGTAAAATTTTTATTTTTGGAAAGTTAGGTTGGAAATGAAAAGTTATTTTTAGAAAGGTACGAAACTGCCTTTATGCAAAAAAGGTTTAGCCAAATAAGTAAATATTTTTACAAAAACTTAAGGTTATATTTGTAAATATCTAAATAATAAAAAAAAATTTAGGTGAATAGTGTTTCCGAATTTTAAAGGATTAAAGAAAAAAAAATTAGAATCCTAGTTTATATCTAAGACCTAATAATTTAGTTTAGATTCTACCAAGGAGGCCTATATATCCTAAACCTAGAAATCCCGCTAATTCCATTCAACCCTAGTCGACCGGCCATAGAAGGAGGAAGCAAGAAACGAATTTTTTTTTAGGGTTTCACATTAAGGTACGATCCGATCTTTTAATCCTAGTTCATTTATTTTTCTAGTAACTTAATTATGATGGATTTAGGTTTAAAATAGTGTTTATAAATTTGGGTATTTAATTTCCAGAAATTTTATGATATATTAATGTTAGTTAATCATTTGATTAATTAGATTAGAGATATGATCATGCGTTAGGGCTTAGATCACTCGAATTAGATCGGTAATTCACTGAAGAAAAGTTAGGCATATTTATCGAGCATAAGTTGTCATAAAAGATCAATAAATAATTTACCAACACACTGGAGATAACCTCAGAGAGTCTACCTTTCTAAAAAGTCGGCCGTCATAATTTTTAAGGTCGGGAAAGTGGGTCAAATGTCATTACAAAAATCCATGTGGTAATACAGTGACGAATTCAGTTTTTGTGTTTTAATTTATCAAAACTACTTAGACACTGAGTTAGAGGCTTTAAGTCACGTGGAAGTTAATTCATATATGTGTTGACCTCTGAATTTTGGCTAAGTTCATAGTGGGGTCTAAGTTTGGGTAATTAAGGCTTACTTTTAGAACGCAGATCTGACGAATTTTTAACCACTTTTGGATTTAATGAATTTCTAAGGGATATTATAAAAGGAAGAGACTTTGGGGGAAGCTAAAGAGTTCCATAGGACATAAATGTAGCATGTTGAATTTTGGTTGAATATGAGAGTGTTTGTAAGTATGCTTTAGGCACGCAAGTGAGAGTAAAATTTCTGCATAAAACCAAAGTATAAAAGTAGCTTTAATATAAAAAATATGGTAAATGAATGAGTAAAGGTTTTAAATGATTATAGGACTATGATAGATAGCCTTGGTATCCAATCATAGTTAGGTTACATCATACTGGATTGAATGCCCTATTGATGGTAGCTTATAATGGGTTTAATTGTTTAAGATTGTTCGTGAAGTTTTTGTGAAGTTTTGAATTGGATCTTTTTGAAGCTAAACTTCAGGTAGTTATTCATAGCCCCCTTTTACTTGTGTTTTATTGGGGTGAAAATGATGCTATAGTTAAAACTAATTTAATACAGTGAATTATTTTGCCTACATGTTAATTGCATTCGTATTTTGTTCGGTTGGGAGTGGACTTTACTACTCAACGCAAACTAACTAAAGGGTTGAAATAATACCACTGAATTTGTGTGATACGCTCCACTAGTGATCAATTGGAGTGGGTTTTGTGTATGCTCCATGGCTTAGTTGATCAATTGGAGTAGTTTTGATTAGTTCGGTTGGATGGTCATTTACTACACAACTCAAACCAACCGAAAGTTAAAATAATACTCACTGATGTGTGGTCCAGGCCTAAGTATAAGTTCCAGCTGATAGACTTTTAGGTGCGTAAGTGACATATGGATCAGGGGTAACGTTTCTACCCAATTGTTGTAATGGATCGGGAGTAACGTTCCTACCACAGTTTATGAAAATGGATCATGGTAATACGTTCCTAACCCAGTATGTGCATTGCAGTTAGCAATAATTGTTCTATAATGTTTTGATAATCGCAGTAATTGATTTTGAAAAAGTAACAATGTGGGTCTTAAACCTATGACTCTCACCAACTTTTGTGTTGACGTTTTAAGCATCATTTTTAAGTGAGCATAGTGGAAATAAGATTGAAAAAGGTGGCTAGTAAGAGACTTTAGGATGTCATGAAGATTTTTATTTCTTGTCTTGAATTTTTGCATTGTGAATAAGTGATACTTTGATTGCATGTCTTTCAACTGGCGAGAACTTACTGTTCATCAATAAAGACCCTTACAATGGATTTTGGTAGGTTTTGGTAATTGTTATGAACACTTTTTTTGTGTCCTATACTTTACTTTATTGTATGCATTTTAGTATTCTCTATATAGACGCCATTGTGTTGTGATGATATCCATTCTTGTTACGCCTCGTGTTTCCGCCTTGGCGGGGTGTGACAGATTGGTATCAGAGCCTGTTGGTTTTAAGAAACTAAGTGTTTGAGCCCATAGACGATAGCTTAAGGGTCCCTCATATATTGCATTTTAGGACAAAATGTTTTGTGTATGTAATACGTATGTACCCGCACCTAAAAGCTTTGAAATTCTTTCTATTTTGAATTACTACTATATAATATGAAATATATACTTTTTCATTATGGGGATCTAATAGTATATACCCCTTTGTTATTGTTTTAGTCATGTCTTCCCCTACCCCTAGGAGATATCGTTGGGAGATTGTTTACCTCACTGGACCCGCGGAGTTGGGTGACTTTTGTGAAAGAGAAAAAGTCAAAAACCCAACAGGCCCCAACATAAGTTATTCGTATCCTACCTCATGCGTTGCTATAAATCAAGATTGATTTATATTTTTGATCACGATGGTGACTTCTGTTTCGTTTAGGTCGATTGGGATTATGGTATTCTTAGATGGATAATCATGTTTGAGTATATTTTGATTATTATTAAGTGTTCATTGTGGGAGCTGTGTGTTATCATTGAGATGTGTGTCTTGGAAGTAATATCACGTGCGAAAAAGGTGCAATTATAATTAGGACAAGAAGCGAGAATTATAAAGCAATACACATAGTGGACTTGTGGACTTTGATTGCATGATCCATTATTGCATGTATGTATTATGGTAAGGATGTAAATCTGGATAGTTGTATAGATTGTAGTGTAGATATGATGTGAGATCCTATTGGGGATGGTTGTGTGGTTAAAGAATTCCTCTCTTAACCAATCAGGCGATTATATTAGGTTGGGTTGCATAGATGGTAAGGTTCCCTTTTATCTATTGTTTGCGGATACATCGGATACCTGTTGGTATTGTCTCGCGATTCTTAAGTTGGTTTTCGGTAATCCGTTGTTCGTTGAGATATCCTACGCACGTGTTGATATTCTAGGGTGTTATCATAGAACTGGAGTTCTATGATCCTCACGTTTGGGCGTTTTTTAATTGTTTTCCTTTGTCTAAAGGTGAACGATACTTTTTTGGGTTGGTTATCTAAGCCGTTGGTATGGATAGTCCATATGGTTTGTTTGGTTTGCAAGAGTTTCTTGTCGAGTCGTTTTTAAATAAAATTAATATTCTGGTATTAAGGAATTCTTAAGGTATTTTGGGGAGTCCTATTTTGGCATCATGATGTTTTATTTTGTTGTGAGTCATAAATTCCATTTGAAAGTAAGAGTTTGTTGTAGTACCGATACCTTATTGTTTTAGATGTTAAAAACTATCTTTTAAAAAAATTATATAAATAAAATGCAACACATTTTTTAAATCATCTTGTTGATTTCTTTATGAAAACATAACTAAAAAAGAATTTTATTGAAAATTTTATTTAGATTTATTTACACATATAAAATTATTTGCATTATTAACTAAGTGGATTTCTAATATTTTAAAAATGATTTGTATTATAGTTATGAGGACAGTTAACTGGGTAAAAAAAATTGGTTTTGGGGTACAAAGGTTCTTAATATTTTATTACTGAGGATATTGGTACGTGTATTATTCGTTGGGGGTGTTTTCTTAGAAAACGTTAATGAGATTGTTAGGTCGTCAGTTCGTCTCTTGTCGACGTTTACAATCGTTGATTTTTTTCATTTGGAATCATGTGACTTTTGGGTCCATACCAATTGTATAATTGAAGTGTGAAATTTCCTCATGGCGTGTGACTAGAGATGAAGTTAGGACGTATCTTCTGGGTGGTGCGATTGATAGTAGCGAAGCGAATGAAATTATTCGCGATCCCAAATTGAAATTAGAGAATTCTCATTTTACTTTTGATTTAGTACCTCTTAGTTATGAGAGTGTTGATGTAGTCGTATGAGAGAATTGGTTGTTGAGGCATAAGGCTGGGATGGCATGCCACAAGAAGGTAGTTAAAAATACCTATGAGCTAAAAATGATTAAGGTTTCATGAGGAAACGAACCTAAAGAGTATGTTGTGGTGCCTCGTAGGAGTACCAAACATATGAGTCAAAATTATAGTGAAACTTTAGTAGTATGTGAGCTTCTTGAAGTGTTTCTCAGGAGTTAGTGGGTTTTACCTCTCGTCGTAGAATAGGATTTCGTACGGAATTAGTACAAGGAGCGACGCCGATATCGAAGGCACGTGTACCGATTTGAGATTTTTTTTAGAAAGCAAAGGGTGTGGAACGATGCAAGGCGTTGTAAGCGAGGTTTGGTTCGAATGGTAACATGTTGTTGGAAGCGTCTTATGCTTGGTAGAAGTAAGGTGGATAGTTTGAAATTTGCATAGATTATCTCGAGAAGAGTGAGATAGAAAATTCGTATGTGATGTCACCAATGGAGGGTGCAAGAGGATGACGTAGCTAAGACTGTTTTTAGGATGCGTAATGGACACGTTGAATTACGGCTAATGTCATTTTTGGGTAACCAATGCACCACACGGTTTTCAGGAGTTAATGAGCCCTGTGTGCATGGGTGCCGTATAAATACAAGCAGTTAAGCGAAATATGCATTGTCAAATGATATTTTTTAAACCGACTACGAATCCTAAAAGGAGGAGTAACGATCGCACGTGAAGATGATCGTGGGTCACTGAATGAAGAGAAAGAGTTACTTGAATTTTCTAACAACGTTAGAAGCGGAGCAAAAGGAGAGGCTAACTTAGATGTGGAAGGAATCATTGGGTAATGAGCCGATCTGGCATTACCGGAAAGGAGCTAGACGATTTGAGATATTATGACGCGGTGGAAGCAAGATTTGGAAGCATGCTGGAAAAAAATGGGAGAAAGGTGAATGCTTGAACCGTCGCGCAACTGAAAGGTTCTTATGAAGGATTGTATGACAACGTGGTATGTTTTTTGCACTCTTATACTGCTAAGAGGCATTTAAGTGAACGAGACTGGAGAGTGATCTATAATGGAACATAAACGTTCCAACATACTTTCAATCAGAAGGATTGGAACAGAGCAGGGTCGATGGATGAAGTTTATTTATGAGTACGGTTTTGAGGCCAAGTAACCATCTGGAAAAGAGGCAAATGTATTTGTTTGAATCGTTAGAGTAGGAGATATAGGTGAACCAAGATAATTCTGGATTGACGTAGACGACCCAAGATAAGACGAGAAAGGGATGTTTGGGCATAAGATAAGATGGTCCAAGCAAAGCACGCGTCACATAAGATGTTAGCGTGGCTAGGACCAACGAGTGTTTGAAAAAGATGGAAAGTGGTTTCATATTGATTAGACAAAGTTCGGTATCTGCATATAGAGGTAGATATAAGGACCTTTGTCTATTGGAAGAGGCGATATACGACAAAGTATTCTAATCCATCTTGGAGCCGGAAACGAAGATGTGGTTTAGTTAAGTAATCGATGGGTTGTCTGAGTATAAGAAGATGTAGCTAGTTGCGATAGTAAGTATTTAGGCGTATTCGAGAGTGAAGTGATATCAATGTCTTCAAGATTGTTATGCTACAAACCTGAGTATACCCGAGTAAAGTGGGAAGAGGATAACTAAGATATCATTGTCAAGTTTACCAAGTTGTGATGGTGGATACGATGTGACATTGTTTAGTTAATAGACCTGACTAATCACCTCATTTCTAGCTATGCTTAGGACGTGTATAGTAGATATTAGATGTAGTCGGGGTGCTTATCTATTCGTGAGATGAGTTTTTCCCTAAGGTGGGGATTATCATTCGGGTATGGGATGTGCTTCATTTGAAACATAGTATGGAAAGGAATGTAAGGTTTATCTTATATGGGACCCGTAACTGTAGAGAGTGAGTTGAATGATCGAAATGGTGCAAGAAACAGACCAAAAAGATATTGTAAGTACAGAAAGGCTTAAGGCAGCCAAATTGTCGTAAAAATTAGCTTGTAGTAATGGGAAACTTTTGAATTAATGTTGATAGGTTATGGAGGGTAGAAGGTCTCACCTTGGAGATGTGTAGTACGTTTGGAAAGAAATACAAGTTAGAACCGGGTTATGTAGGACCATTTGAGATCCTTGGATGGATTGGACCTATAGTTCGGTTGAGAATTTCTGTCTTATGAGCTGGGTATCTACATTTGTCGTAAGTAAGATATCGTTGAAAGTATTAGTTAAAGATGGGTACGTAAAGTTCTTGGTAGACCTTAGTATGCCCTTAGATGTGTTTGTGATTTTGGTTAAAGTTATCTTATGAATAAACTCAAAGTGATCAATTCGTTTAAAAACGTTGAGCTTTGAAACAACTTATAACTTGTATTCAGACAGTTCTTGCTTGATGAGTTGCGAGGACCGTTGTAAATGACGTTGTGACACAACTTAATGGTTTTACAAGCTTCCTTGATGACGGCGAGGTTTCAGGTAGTCATTTTTTTTTTCTTTTCGTGTGGTGTGGTTGTGTTTTGTAATTGCACCATAGAGGTAAGCAAAATCAATTAGCAGTTGGATTCAGATTGTAAAGTTGGAATGAGATTAAGTGTTGACAAGACTATTTGTTTTGTCAAGGAACCGTTGATGATTTGGACCGAGAGGTCATGAGTAAAAGTATAGTATGATAGCATTAGTGAAAGTTCGTCGGGATTCGAAGCGTGGTCCTGAGCTTACTTGGGAACGCAAGGATCAATGCGGTGGGTTAAGTGTTCTCAGTTTGGTTTGTTGTCGATAGTGCTAAATGCCATCGAGATAGTTAAATCTCGGGACGAGATTTTCTCAAGGTGGGGATAATGTAACAACCATGACTTGAGCAGGTTGGTCAAACCGTAGTGTTGACCTAAATATCTGTTCTATAAGTTTGGTTTATGAGATTTTGTGATTTTATGTGTTCTATATGTGTTTGTGTGGGATATGTGATATTGGATAATCAATCCATTGAGCGTGATCGTCTCAATGGGATTGGATTTCTGTTGAATTTTGTGAAGTTCATTTCGTTCACTTTTTGTGACCAAGTAAATTATTTGTGATCGAAGCGGTTATTCGCTCTAATTGTGTAAGTAATATACGTATACGAAAGTTATAATGTTAGTATTTTAAGATAATTTGACTTTAGAAGTTATTGAGATAAAAGTAAAAATTTCTATCAATTTTGAAAGTATGTTGGAAATGAAAAGTTTTTTTTTTAGAAAGGTAGAAAACTGCCTTTATGCAAAAAAATTTAGCCAAATAAGTAAATATTTTTACAAAAACTTAAGGTTATATTTGTAAATATCTAAATAATAAAAAAAAAATTGGGTGAATAGTGTTTCCGAATTTTAAAGGATTAAAGAAAAAACAAATATTTAGAATCATAGTTTATATCTAAGACCTAATTAGATTTAGTTTAGGATTCTACCTAGGTGCCTATATATACTAAACCTATAATCCCTAATCTCCCATTCAGCCTAGTCGACCGGCCATAGAAGGAGGAAGCAAGAAACGAAATTTTTTTTTAGGGTTTCGCATTAAGGTAGGATCCGATCTTTTAATCCTAGTTCATTTATTTTTCTAGTAACTTAATTATGATGGATTTAGGTTTAAAATAGGGTTTATAAATTTGGGTATTTAATTTCCAGAAATTTTATGATATATTAATGTTAGTTAATCTATTGATAAATTAGATTAAGATAGTGAGTCATGCGTTAGGCTTAGATCAATCGAATTAGATTGCGTAAATCATTGCAGAAAGTAGCAGTTTTGTAACGGACATAACTTGTTCATAAAAGATCAAATAAATAATTTTACAACATACTGAGGATAACCTCAGAAGTAGTCAACTTTTCTATAATAGCCAGCCCATAATTTTTATGGACGGGAAGTTGTCAAATGTTTCATTACAAAATCAGTGTGTAAAACAGTGACGAATTTCAGTTTTGGTTTTGATTTTTCTAAAAATACTTAGACACTGAGTTAGAGGCTCTAAGTCACGTGGAACTTAGTTCATATATTGGGTGTGACCTCTGAATTTTTTCTAAGTTCATAGTGGGGTCTAAGTTGGGTAATTAAGGCCATACTTTTAGAAGGTCAGATTCTGGAACGAAATTTTTAAACACTTTGGATTAAATAATTTCTAAGTGATATTTGATAAAAGGTAGTGACTTTGCGGGGAGATCTATGAGAGGTTCAATAGGACATATTATTAGGCCATGGTGAATTTTGTTTGAATTATTGGGAGTGTTTAAGTAGCAGCGTTGTTAGGGCAACGCAAGTGAGAGTACATTCTGCTTAAAACCAGAAAGTTAAGTATAAAGAAATATGGTAAGAATGGATCAAGGTTTTAAATGATTTATAGGAATTATGATAATAGCCCTAGATCCTTCATAGTTAGGATTAACATCATACTTGGTATTGAATCCTAAATTGATGGTAGCTTATAATGTGTTTAATTGTTAGATTGTTCGTGAGTTTTTGTGAAGTTATGTGTGATTGGATCTTTGGTAGCTAAACTTCAGTTAGTTTCATAGGCCTATTTTCCTTGTGTTTTATTAGGTGAAAATAATGCTATGTGTTAAACTGTTTTAAATTACTGGTTATTTGCTACATGTTATTGCTGTGATCGTGATTTGTTCGGCTTGGAGTGGTTCTTTACTACTCAACTCAAACCAACTGAAGGGTTGAAATAATACCTACTGATTTGTTGATACGCTCCATGGCTTATGATTACATTAGAGTGGGTTTTTGTGGTATTACTCCATGCTAGTTGATCATTGGAGTACGGTTATGTTATGTTCGTATGGGAGTGGTCTTTTACTACTCAACTCAAACCAACTGAAGGGTTGAAACAATACTCACTGATGTGTGGTTCAGGCCTAAGTATAAGTTTCAGCTGGTAGACTTTTAGGTGCGTAAGTGACATATGGATCGGGGGTAACGTTCCTACCCAGTTGTTGAAATGGATCGTGGGTAATGTTCCTACCCAGTATGTGCATTGCATGTTAGCATAATTGTTCTATAATGTTTTGATAATCGCAGTAATTGATTTTGAAAAAGTAACAATGTGGGTCTTAAACCTATGACTCTCACCAACCTTTGTGTTGACGTTTTAAGCATCATTTTCAGGTGAGCATAGTGGAAATAAGATTGAAAGAGGTGGCTAGTAAGAGACTATAGGATGTCATGAAGATTTTTATTTCTTGTTTTGAATTTTTGCATTGTTGAATTTGGATACTTGTTGCATGTCTTTCTATTGGCAAGAACTTCCGTTTCATCAATAAAGACGCCTTATGGATTTTGGTTAGGTTTTGGGTATTGTTATGACACTTTGTGTCTATACTTTACTTTATTGTATGCATTTTAGTATTCTCTATATAGACACCATGTGTTGTGATGATATCCATTCTTGTTTACGCCCCGCGTTTCCGCCTTGGTGGGGTGTGACACTGGATGGAAAGATGAATGAGAATTGTTATAAACTTTTGAAAATAATGTAGAAGCAAGCCGGTGTTAGAAAATGATAGAGTTGTCAGTAGATGTGAACATATGTTGAAAGCTGTGAACTATAGTGGAAGAGAGAAGGGTTTGGGTGTTGGCTAACTGGTATGTGCTTAATTACACATACCACTTTCCATTAAAAATGGATTTAAAAGACTAAAAACATACCAAAAATACATTGTATTTGTATGTTTGCATTTGTGTTGTGCAGGAAACGGATATTAAAGAAAAGGAACAAAAAGAAAGCCAAAAACAAACAAATCCGAGCACGGAGTGGAAAAGACCAAGTCAAGTCAAAGTCAAAAGTCATCCACATGAAGAAAATACAACTTAAGGGACTAAAACTGCCAAACCTCAAGTTGTATTGCAAAAGAAAAAGACAAGGGTCAAAATTGCAAAGAAGGCAAAGATTACATTCAAGTTATACAACTTGAGGGGACCAAAGCTGCCTACTTCCCTTTACAGCTTTTACTTTCAGCTTTGTAACATTTTTCAAGTTTTAATGCAAATTTTAGTTTTTAAGTCAATTTACAATACCAGTGTTAAGTTCCTAATCATATTATTTTGTGTTGAAAAAGCTCTCACCACAGCTTACTTATATGCTGTTTTCATTAAGTGAAAATAGAAAGTTAAGTAGTTAAGAGAAAATCACAAATATCACTCTCAAATATACCACAGCTTATGTTATGGATGATAAGCCAGTTCTGGATGGGCTTATGGACTCTCACTAGCCTTTTTATGCAAGCTAAGAGCTTGTAGATTCATTGTTTTGAACCCTATTTTGGGCAAGGGGTGTTTGTAAGTATTACCCGTTTCTATGGGTTTTTCTTATTGACCTAAGAACTGACTTAAATAGTGCCTATATTGTTACTTTGTTTACTTATTTGTGCCTTTATACAGTATGTTTATTTAGTGCTTATTCGTTGCTAGTTTTACTTAAAAAGCCAAGGTAATAACTAGAAAATAGGCCAGCTGAAGAAGTTGAAACTTGATGAGCTGAAGGAAGAGTTTGATAAGTGTGTAGAGAAGGTAGAAAAGTTTATTCCTATGAACTTAGAGCTTGAAGCATTAAAGTTGAAAAGAACAGGTATAAATCTTCAAGTAGAGGTGTTTAAGAAACAAAAGATTACTAATGTTCATGATGTTACTAAAGATGCGTCTGTAAAGACAGAAAAGGAATTTAAAGTTCAACAGCCAATTTTGAGATACAATATAAGAAAATCTTTGGCAAGGAAAGGATTGCAGAAGAACAAGTCTGAATCTGCAAGGTTTGATACTAAGGAGAATGTAGAAGCTTACTTGGATGAAAGAGTGGATGAACCTTCTTCAGAGGAGTTTCAAATGGGTTCAATCCTACAAGGATCAGCACCTGCAAAAATTGTTAAGTGGCAAATTCTTAAGACATGTAAGAAAGGAGCTTATCAAATCATCAGGGAAGATCATACAGATGTAGTATATGTGAATTTTCAAGGTTTATTAAATGATCTTACAAGAGATGATCTTAAGGAGTTATACAGACTAATGATGTTGAAGTATGGAGATAGCAGGCCCAAAGAAGAATATGAAAGAGTTTTATGAGGGGATTTAAAGACTATGTTTGATCCACCATCTACAGAGGATGCTATTTGGAGTTTAACACATCAGCAAAAGGTACTCAATTGGAGATATTTTCATAGTTGTGATGTTCATTATTTAACTTTGGAGGCTGCACACATTTATATGCTGACTGAAGTCAAGTATCCATTACCATCTAGAGTTTGTCAAGCTATGCTTGAAAAGAAACTTATAGGAGATAGAAAAGATGAGGTGTACTATCAACTTTTGAAGTTAATTGAAAGACAAGCTCAACAGCAATAAATTTGGTGTATGTTTAAAAGAATTTTTAGTGCTTTGGTATATGGATTGGAGAGCTAAATGTGTGAAATGGAGTTGAGAAGAATAACACTTGGTGGAGGTGCTTTGCACTAACACAACAAATGGTGTTCAGTTCACCATGCCTAACCAGCATTAAGATCTGACTTGACCACAGGGGTACGGCTTGTGGAAAAGTATTTCTCAAATCCGTTTATATGGTTAACAGCTTTCCAATAAGATGTATGATTATTAACTCACCATATCTGTGTTTGTAAAGAGTTGGCTAGCCCACAAGATTATGGCTTGTGGTAAAGGCTGTGGAAAATCCATTTACATGGTTGACAGTTTACCAAAAACTGGATGGTACTCAACTTACCAATGATTCACGTTCAAAAAGTTGAACTGGTTACTAGTCCACCAGGGTGATGCCATGATTCCACCAAAGGATTAGCTAGCCCAAGAGCAAACGGTTACTTGGTAAAGGCTTCATCAAATCCGTTGATAGCTGATGATTTGCTAAAAATCATATGGTAATTCAACTCACCATGTTTCACGTACTAAGAGTTGAAATGGTTATCAATGTACCATGGTTTATAAACCAAACATTGGCTACTCCAGAGTTAATGGCTAACTGGTAAAGAGACATCAAATCCATTTAAATTTTCAATGATTCACCTCTCTCAGGAGTTAACACACCTGGAAGTGATGAGAATAGACTGAAACTTTATGATCTGATGTACATATAGTCAATGTTGCTGCTTATCTGTTGCTGAAATGATCGTATGTTGCTGAAGAGATAGTACATGTAGCTGTGAAGTGTTGGTCATGATGTTTAAAAGATTAGATGCTGCAAATATCAAGTAGTGATGATTTAAAGAGTTGCTGATAGAAATCAAGAAACTGCTTATACAAGACAATCATCATGTTGCAGTTCAAGAATAATTCCAAAGATAATGCTCACAACATCCTCAGGAAGCTCATAATGAAGATACTCAAAGAAACTTGAAGTTCACAAGTGAAGATCAAGTTAGGGGAGGATTGTTAGGAATTATTGTAAACAGACTTAAGTCTGGTAGTTATAGAGTTAAGTCTGGTAGACATAGTTAAGTCTGCCAGTACTAAGTTAAGTCTGGCAGTACTATAGTTAGTACTGGTCTTGTCTAGTTAAGTCTGTTTATGTAACAGGATAGTTATCTTAGAGATATCTTAGGAAAGGATATGCATTATCCTTTCACACGTTTGTAAAGCCCATTAGGGTTTCCTTGGTGTATAAAAGGAACCCTACGGCATAATGTTTTAGATATAGAACCCTAATAGAAATCAATAGCGAATAGCAAAGTATTACATTGTGTTCTTCTTAGTACTTGTGTTAAGATTCCGCATTAGCACATAGTATTCATAGTTATTGTCTCTCATATAGTTGATTTGGATTTATTCAAGTTAGTTATTGTCTTACAAAAGGCTAAACAGATCCAAGACTTTGGACCTACAAAAGATGCATGGTAAATTAATTTTGAGCTTATGATTTTCGAAATTTATGAATAGGGGAGGACATGGAATGAAATTTTGGTGATTTAATACGAGATGATCGATAACTAAAGTTTACACGAAAAGATTTTGGGTTTTCGGGGTTCCGTTAGGTCAAAAACGCTAAAAATGTAATTTAAATGTTAATGCGTAAAAATAAATACCGGGAGTGATCGTAAACTACGAAACACTTAGAAAAGATAAAATAACTCATATAATATCTAAACTAATTAGAATCCGAAGTCGGAATGCGTCCGATGACGTTTTTCAGATTTATGAGGGTTAACTTCCTGGTAAACTGCTAGATTCAAACGTAACGGATAAAGGTAAAAAATAATGATAAAAAAAGTTTAAAATATTGACCTAAAATTTTTGGGGTGTGACATTATTCCCTCGTTAAAAGAGCTTTGTCCTCAAAACTTAAGACGTAGACGAAGGGTTAACGAAAAGACGAGGGGACTTTTTCTTCATTTGGTCTTCGCGCTCCCAAGTAAACTCGGGCCCTCGTTTGGAATTCCAACGGACCTTCACGATTGGAATGCGGCTTTGCTTTAGCCTTTTAACTTCTCGATCCATAATTTTAACTAGTTCCTCAATGAAATTAAGCTTGTCATCAATTTGGATTTCATCCAACGGAATAGCTAGTGGTTCGTCTACGAGACACTTCTTCATATTGGAAACATGAAAAGTACTATGAACTCAGCTTAACTGCTCTGGGATTTCAAGTTGATAAGCAAGCATTCCTACTTTAGCAAGAATTTTGAAAGGTCCAATATAGCAAGGGTTCAGCTTCCCCCGGTTGCCGAAACGTATCACCCCTTTCCATGGCGACGTACTAAAGCGTATATTGCTAACCAAAAGCAGTATTAAGATCATACCAAAGTCAAACCTGCCAAAAACCAAGTCCAACACAATCCCTAAAAATCAAGGATTGTTCATTTAATTAAAGCAGATCTTATTCCATAAATCATATCACAATAACTGCTTCCATAAGAACTCGTATCCATAAACTTCAACCACCATACCTGTTGCTGCCAAAAACCATAAAATATACACGAATAAAACCTTGTAGCAAACCCTAGATCAAGAGCCACGAGGCTCTGATACCAATTGTGGAGTTTGTTATAACTCCTTAGATCGTTTAAGCTCAGATTGTTTAGATCTAATATCTAGGATAAACAATAACAATGATAACAATTATGCAGCGGAATATAATGAAGACAATTGTTATTGAACAAGGTTTTTCATTCAAACGTTTTCCCTATTACCCCAACTATAACTTGGGGCTACTAACTAACTATTAATCTATACTAACTACTAAACGTGTACACACACGCTTTTCTAGACTCTCATTGGGAGAGTTTTATGTTTTTGGGGATACTGTAAACCTATGTCTATGATCTATTTATATAGAGAAAGATCAAGACTTACAAAGAAAGTAAATCAATATGATAAGGAAACTATTTAAACTAATTAAATACTTTCCTAATTTTTATCTTGTAAACTTTGACCAAATCTTCATAATTCTCCATCAGCTTATAGAATTCTGATTTGCTAGATTTAGTCCTTATGTTTCATTCTTTTATTTATTTTGTCTCATCAAATCTAGAATCTCAACAGCGACACTTTCAACATGACCTTATCTCCAACCTCAAATTCTAATGGCTTACGTCTCCTATCGGCGTAGCTCTTCTGCCTATCTCGTGCAGCTTGAATACGCTACTTGATCTGAATGATTTTCTCAGTTGTTTCATGAATAATTTCCGGACTAGTGAGCTGAGCGTCTCCAACCTCAGCCCAACAAATAGGCGATCGACACTTGCGACCGTACAGAGCTTCAAACGGTGTAGCTTTGATACTAGTGTGATAACTGTTGTTGTAAGAAAACTCTACTAAAGGTAGGTGTCTATCCCAACCTTTCCCAAAATCAATCACACAAGCACGCAACATGTCCTCTAAAGTTTGGATGGTTCTTTCACTTTGACCATCAGTCTGTGGATGGTAAGCCTTACTCATATCCAATTGAGTACCTAAGGCTTTGTTCAGTGATTTCCAGAAATGAGATGTAAATTTACTGTCTTGATCAGAAATAATCAACACCAGCACTCCATTCCTCAAGACTACTTCCTTCAAGTATTGTCTCGTCAACTTCTCCATTGAGTCGGTTTCTTTCATTGGTAAGAAATGAGCGGATTTTGTGAGTTGGTCAACAATTACCCAAATTGTATCTTGACCAGTTGATGTCTTTGGTAACTTAGTAACAAAATTCATGGTAATGTTTTCCCACTTCCATACTGGGATCACAGGTTGAACCAATAAACCGGATGATTTTTGGCATTCGGCCTTCACTTTGGTATGGGTCAAACACTTACTGACGTAGGTGGCAATATCTGCTTTCATATTCAGCCACCAATACAG
Organism: Tanacetum coccineum; assembly: GCA_026074375.1. NCBI lineage: Eukaryota > Viridiplantae > Streptophyta > Magnoliopsida > Asterales > Asteraceae > Tanacetum > Tanacetum coccineum. The sequence goes on from BQNB010000766.1 coordinate 50,163, forward strand.
TTTCTTCAAATCCTGATACATCTTGTCCGATCCAGGATGAATTGAATATTTTGATTTATGCGATTCATGCATAATCAACTCTCTTAAGTTACCTTGACAAGGTATCCAACTTCTCCCATTCAAGCACAACGTTCCATCAATACGTTGCTCTAGCTTCTTAATCATACCACACAGATCTTTGGTTCCATGATTCTCCTCCTTTCTTGCCTCAACTTGAGCGTTTAAAATTTGCACAGGAAGGTTCAGACTAATCGTCATAACCAAAGCTCGAACTCGTTGTGGCTTGTTCCGTTCCTTTCGGCTCAAGGCATCCGCCACCACGTTCACTTTTTTTGGGTGATAACGAATTTCGCAGTCGTAATCACTTATCAACTCTAACCATCTACGTTGTCTCATTTTCAACTCTTTTTGGTCTAGAATATGTTGCAAGCTCTTATGATCAGTGAACACAACGCATTTCGTGTCGTACAAATAATGTCTTCACATTTTAAGAGCAAACACCGCCGCTCCCAGTTCTAAGTCGTATGTAGTGTATTTCTTCTCGTAAATCTTAAGTTGGCGTGAAGCGTATGATATTAGGTTCTGCCTTTTCGGTCCAATCAAACTTCACGTTCTTTTAAGTCAACTTCGTCATAGGTTTGGCAATCTTTGAAAACCAGATAAGATCGGTGCACTACACAACTTTTGCTTCAACAGTTGAAATGCAGCTTCTGCCTTTTCACTCAAATCAAACTTCACGTTCTTCTGAGTCAACTTCATCATAGGTTTGGCAATCTTCGAGAAATTTGATAAATCGTCGGTAATAGCCAACAAGCCCTAGAAATTGACTAATCTCTGTCGGAGTCTTGGGCGATGCCCAATCCTTGATTGACTTAATCTTAGCCGGGTCCATGTGAATGCCTTCACTATCGATCACATGACCAAGAAATTGTACCTTCGACAGCCAAAAATCACACTTTAAAAACTCGGCGTATAATTCTTCCTTCTTAAGCAATTCCAGGATTAACTTAAGGTGTTCCGCATGCTCTTCTTTGCTCTTGGAGTATATCAAGATGTCATCAATAAAAACGATCATGAATTTATCTAAGTACAGTTTGCAAACCCAATTCATCAAATACATGAATACTGCCGGTGCGTTTGTCAATCTAAAAGGCATTACTTGGAACTTGTAGTGACCATAGCGAGTCCTAAATGTTGTCTTTGTAATATCCTCGTCACGAAATTTAAGTTGGTGATAACCAGACCTCAAGTCGATCTTCGAGTAGAACACTTGATCCTTTGCTAACTGATCAAAATAAGTCTTCGCATATCTCAGAAGTGGATAATAGAGTTTCTTCAATTCCAGCTTATTAATTTCACGGTAATCGATACACATCCAAAAAGATCCATCTTTCTTTGACAAACGAATATCGAGCTCCCAGGGATGATGGAACTCGGTCTTATAAATCCTTTGTCATAAAGTTCTTGCAGCTGAGTAGACAATTCTTACAGTTCTGTCGGTGCTAATCTATACGGGGCGCATGCCACATGTGCAGCACCAGGGACCAAATCGATTTGAAATTCGACTTGTCGCGTTGGCGGTAATCCAGGTAAGTCTTTTGGAAAAACCTCCGGAAAGTCCCGTACAGTCGGCACGTCCTCAAGTCGCTTCTCTTCCGACTTGTCCTCGATTTCCTTCTTCGTAACTTGTGCCAGAAAAATTTGGCAACCTCTCTTAATATATTTATGAGTCTTAGTGCACGATATAATGATCAACTTCGACTTCTCTCCCTTGTAGTCTCTATCACCTTGAACTATCAAAACTTCATCTCCAAAGGGAATTCGTACGATCTTCTCGTCACAAATGATCACCGCATGATGGTTCGCTAACCAATCCATGCTGATGATGACATCAAAACTTCCAAGTTCGACTGGCATTAGGTCGACATTGAATGGGTGGCCTAATAATCCTAACGTACAGCCTTTAAGTATGGTATTAGTCTCAGAAATTCTCCCGTCGGCTAATTTGACAGCGTAGCTAACGTCTAAGGTATCGAGGGTTACATCAAGCAAAGTACTAAAAGTAGTCGACACGAAACTTCTATCGGCTCCTGAATCAAATATCATAGAAGCATAATGGTTATTGAGAAGAAACGTACCATTGACGACATTTGAATCGGGGTTAGCGTCTCCTCCACCCAACACATATGCTTTTCCTCTTGCTTCACCAACATCATTCTTGTTTCTAGCCTTATTTCCACGGTTTTGATCTTTCAGCTTTGGGCAATCACTCATGTAGTGTCCTTGCCTTCCATACTCGAAACAAGTTAAAACTCTATGGTTCACTATTTGACCCTTCTGAGTAGAAGTAGTGGAATTTGTGACCTTACAATCCCGGGTCAAATACCCAACCTTGTTACACTTCCCACATCTCACAGTTCAAGTCCCTTCATGATGAAGCTTACACTTGTTACAGAGAGGCAACGGTCCATTACATGGTTTTCTCTTATTACTGCTAGCCGTATAGGCTCTCGCCACTTTTTGACCTCTAACATTTGGCCTTTTGAATGGTGACTGCTGTCCACGTTTGTCTCTCTGATTGACCTCCAATCTTCTTTTGTTCTAAGCATTTTTCACAGAATAACCCTTAAACTTTTAGTCCATTAAGTTGTTGGCAATCCGAACAACATCTTGAAGTTTTGTAGGTTTTGCAGCAATCACATTCCCTTGGATGTTATCGGAGGAGACCCTCCAATGGAATTTCTCAACCCGATCCTCCCCTCGGGACCAGGCTTGGGCACATCATAGTCAACTCATTTGAAACCTCTGAGTAAAGCAGCCAAATCATTGTTCTTACACGGTCAAATTCCAAGGTTTCGATTCCATCTTTTGAATTTCATTTCTTGGGCAGTACACTTCAACCATTAACTTCATGAGCTCTTTCCATGACATGACGAATGTGATCTCAGCTCCAATAGTCCTCTTATGTGAGTTCCACCAAGTTAATGCACTGTTTAACAAGGTGCACGTAGCATACTTGACTTGGTATTTCTCTGGACAATTGCTGATAGGGAACACTGTTTCCATCTTCTTAAACCACCTTATCAAACCAACAACTCCTTTCGTTCCCTTAAAGTTGAGTGGTTGACACTTCATGAAGTCCTGGTAGGTGCATTCTCTAGCAATAGGTCTATCACCGCTACCATTCTCATTTGGATTTCTATTTCCACCATTTCCATTTCCACCATTCCCATTTCTACCATTTCCATTATCACCATCATTGCCATTTTGGCTTTGATTTTTAACCTCGAGAGCGTTAGCAGCACGTGCTTCCTCATAAACAGCCAATGCTTCTTTCACACGCCGGTTAACGAGTTCTTTAATTGCTTCAAGGGTCATACCGGATCGAGTGATAGTCATTGTTCTACTCACCAGACATTACACACGGTGAAAATTCATCAAAATAATAGCCACTATAATGGGCAAATAGGATTATATAGAAAAATACAATCAACATGTTTGCAAAACAAGTAAATAACAATAAAGATGAATACGCGAAAGAATCAAAACAAGCTTTTCATATCATGAATAAAAGCATAATTCGGTTACAGCCAATCCAAAATAGGTACATGATTTACGATTATTTCTACTGCTAACATCTAGACCTAACATCAAGTCTAATGCTTAACATGATCATGGGGAGGAAAAAAAAAACTAACAACTAAGGCGAAAACCCAATCGCTCCTCAACAAACGACTTTAACCTCCTAAGTCTCCTCTGAGTATCATCACGATCCCTACGAACCTGACGAAACTCCTCCTACGAAAGTGCTATGTGCCAACGAAGACTATCAACCCGATCTCTCTCTATAATCAACATGGCTTTTAGGTACTCCAGTCTTAACTCCCAATCCTCTCAACCAAACCAGCTCTCTCTCTCCACTAGCTACCAACTAACTAGTCTCTAACTGTCTCTGAGTAGTCTCAATCTCATTAATCCTATCAATACGAACCTTTGACATGTAGTGAACTATATCATAAATGGTATCCTCAAGAATTAGGAATACCTCCTCTAGAAGACTCAGATCTATCACCAATAGCCAATGGATCTACAATGATCTCTCTCGTGTCTGCCACACTAGCCTTTGCCTCAAACTCCTCCTCATCCTTCCTAACAACACTAGTAGCAATCCTAACTCATATACCTACATCATCCTCAGTGTGAGCTACTACTCCATCACTAATACCTACATCTGCAACAGCCTCTGCATCAGCAATATCCACCTCCATATGCTCCTCTCTGCTATCCTCTGGTGAGTATGAATCTCTAAACCTCTTGCGAGGTGGTAAAAGATTAGCAGGAGTAGGGGCTATTGACCTCGAAACATGAGTAAGTGATGGTACCGAAGTAGTAGGGGACCTACATCTCTTGCGAGATGATCCAGAAAAAGGAAGACGAATCCAATGACATGATAAGTGCTTAATTACACATATCTTTTACCTCTAAAAACGAGCTTAAATGACCAAAAACAGACAAAAACTGCCAAATATATGTTTGTTTTGCATTTGTATTGTGCAGGAAGTGGATATCAACAAAAAGACAGAAAACCAAGCCCAAATGACAAAACTGAGCATGGAATGGAAAAGACTGTGCAAAATCAAGGCCAAAGTCCCTAAAATGTCGATAAGTCAGAGTCAATACAGAAGAATCAAGCAGTCAAACCGGAGTCCGGACTGAAGATACTGTTGGCTGCAATCTTAACCCATCCTGATGGCCGGGAAAGACCAATAGTATATTTATGAAGACTGTGAAGACCAAATGGGCCCTCAATCATTTACAACAGCCCATTTGTGTGCAATTGACAAAGACTGTGAAGACTTTGAAGGCCCAATCCTAGCCCAGTTACAGCCAATCTCAGCCATTGTACACACAAAATCCACTTCATAACCTTATTGGGCTTGAAAAAGCCCAATAACCAAACCTGTACCTTATTGGGCCTTAAAAAGCCCAATAACATAAGCCTAAACCTTATTGGGCCCAGACACACTCAATTGGGCCCAATACAAGCCCAATAGCCCAAAACATCTAGACGGAAGTGTAGGTAACCGCAGATGATGCCGAAGACATGACTGCTGTAAAAACAAAAATAACTTATATAAGTATTGCTTATAAGAGAGATCGGTATGATATGTCTATAAGCTTTAATTATAAGAGTGGTCTCTATGTTATATCTATAAGATTTAATTATAAGAGTCTTATAGTAATATACGTAATATAATTTATATACACGTATATCAATCAATCATGTAAGCACTTAGTAACTACTAATGCTAAAACAATGCATGTCATGTAAGCATATATCCTGGATGCAAACAAGTAATGTATGTATGTCCCTCGCAAATCCCATTTGTGAAAACAGTGTTTGAAAATGGTTATAGTCCAGACAAAAACTTTTGACCTGGTTCTCTATAACCTTGGCTCTGATACCAATCTGTAACACCCCCAAATCTGGGTAGCAGCGGAATATAATGTATATCCGAGGGCGTTACTTCATAGATCAATAGCACAAGATATGAGAACGACCACTAAACGTGTCGTTTGAAAAAGATACATTGGATTAACAAAATACTTGTTTGTTACATAAGCTCATGGCTTCAAATTGTTCAACAGTATAAATAAAGATTTCGGTTTATAACAATTGTCCCCAAAATGTAATAAGACCCCAAATCTTTAATATGACTCTTCAATTATTGACTTCCAATGTATCACTGCACCTCGTGCCTTATTGACCTGAGAAAACATGCTTAAAACGTCAACATAAAGTTGGTGAATTCATAGGTTTATGTAAATCAATAGTAGGACCGCAAGATTTCCAAGTGTATGATTAAGCAACAAATGCAAACATCATAAAAAGTAATTACGTTTTCCTAAGCTCATGACACTGAAGCTCGACATGTATGAATGCAATAAATTGCCAATAAATGCCCGTGAATGATGTTCTAACCCGCAACATCCCAATCCGACATGGTATACGTTTGTTGTCCGGCAACCCGGCACAGTGAGCGCTACTCACCCAAACGGGGATGTCAATCCCAAATAGATCTATTTATAACATTCGCGCTCACAACCTAGTGATTGACAGTTCATGATAAAGGCTCAGTGGGTTATCGCTACTTAGGTAAACACGTAATCATTGTATAAAATGTACACTTGCGTCCAATTTGTAAAACAAAACATGTTCTCACCCCAAAGATGTAAATCATTTAAATAATTGTAAAACATGGGGCTATGAACTCACCTCAGTAAATAGTCCTCTGAAAATGATAATTATATCCGAGTATGAATCACCGTCAAATACCTAAGTAAATACGGCCAGTCTTAGTCTGCAAATTTAGGCTAAAGACTCAATGTATAAACTACAATATCTTGCTAGTTTATATATACTGTTATCACTTGTGTGGTGGTGCACATGTTTTATGTATTTATATTCACTTGATGGCTCTTGGGAAGGTATACGATTTCACACATTCTTGTATACGTATAAAAGTTATTAATAAATATTCGTATTTATTAAATCGTAGGTTTACTTGTATAATATCCGAATATAATTCGTCCGATTTGCTAAGTGTTCATTAAATTCACTTTTGTTTATAAAATAACCCTTAGGTTTTCCATAGTTACCAAAACAACCCCTAGGTTTAATAAATATATACTATTTACATTTTTAAACCTTCAAGTTTCAAAGTTTACACATTTAGTCCTCCAACTTTCCAACAATTATATTTTTAGTGCTTATATCCTCAAACAGTTTTTTAAGTTCCAGAGTTGTCAAAACTGCCCCTAGAATTATAGGAAATAGTTTTTGACAGTTTTGACCCTTAAGTTTACAAGGTTACACTTTTAGCCCCTTAACTTGTAAAAGTCACATTTTTAGTCCAAATAAGTTCTTATAAGGGACAATATGTTTCATTAGAATCCAATAAGCCATTTGAGCTTACTTCGAGTTTGTTAGGCTCGTTAGCCCATCATTCTTAACCCGAATTGGTTTTAAGGGTCCATTAAGGTTTCTCTACATCCTCCAACTTACTTTCTTATCTCATTAAGCTCGTATGGTTATAATTAATATGTTTTAATGTTTGGCTTATCCAATAAGCCAATAAGCTCGTTATTAGGCTTTTGGACCCAATAAGAACCCGAATATGTTTACACGAGTTCAAGTTAGTCCCATTTAGGTCCATTAGTATTTTCTAAGTCTTTTATATAAACAGTAAAATTTGGGCATTTTTATATTTTTAGAATTGTTAACTTTTTCTTTATTTAATTTCATTTTTTCAGAATTTTTATAACTTTTATTTTTTGTCTTTTTCTATTTACTTAGTTTTAATTAGTATTTAATCTTTAAAAATTCATAAAAAATCCAAAAATTAATAAAAAAATATTTTTCTTTTTTATAAAATTTTCTTTTGTCATTTAGTGTCTAGGAAAAATATAAAATTTAGTATAGGCTTAATTTTTCTTAAATTTCAGTCTTAGACCCGTTTTACCCGGTGCGTTTTACCGTTTCTTTTCGTTTTACATTCAAACGACCTCCGTTTTAGTTCTAGTTTTCTTTATTTTTCAAATTAAGTTAATTAGAATTTAATTTTGATTTTTAATTTAATTTAGCATTTATTTTCTTAATTTTTAATATTTAGGTTTCCCGATACCTGATTCTGTTCCCCGTATTTTAGTATAAATTTAATTCTAGGATTTCCCTATAACTAATTTTGTTTCCCGTAGTTTTTAAGATCCCCACTTCCTATATTTGTTTCCCGTAGAATAAATTAGATTTTATTTAATTAATTTTAGTTGTAATTATATCAGTGTTTCCATCATATATTCTCCATCATTCAATTTCTCATCAAACCAGGATTACTTTCAATTGCAGCCTCGTTGGGACATACGACCCGGGAATATCTCTTCCGGAATCTTTTTATCATTGATTTGATTCTTATATATTTAATCTCTTTGTGTAGCTTTTGACCTTTTCCCTTGGTTAAGGGCATTCGGTTAGAATTTGCATTTGAGTTATTTTATATATATACCGTCAACGAATCAGTTACGATCACGTTAACCAATTTTCACACATAGATGCTTAGTAATGTTTACATTAGAAGAAAAAAATCGTTATACAACAAAACTAGTGCAATAATATAATCAAGAATTGAACAATTATTTAACCATATATTTAAAAATATACATATATATTATACACGGTTCGGTTTAGTTAACCGCGGATACCTAAAAATAAAAACCGAAACAGAACCGTGATAAGCGGGTTTTTTCAGTTTCAGGTTATTTTGGTTTCGGGTTGAACGGTTCGGCTCGATTTGTCGGTTTCTCGGGTTTTTTGAACACCCCTACTGCTAACAAAGATTCACCTCACCGTACCATCCGGCCTGACTCTCAAACTTTTTTTGATATACCAAAAGTCAATTAAATAATATAAAATATTTGTTTTTTCTTTCAAGAGATATCTCTTTGAGTAAACTACAAAATACATTCTTGTGGTTTGTACTTTTTCACACAATACATCCCTGTTAGAAACTTTTGGCAATTTACATCCTTCGTTAGGCAAACATTAGACATAATACATCACTGAGGACGAACGATGCAAATATTTTTCTGTTATCTTCTGACGAGGGATGTATTGTGTGAGAAAACAACAGGGATGTATTTTGCAAATATTTTATTTTTAGCCTTAGATCTTTCTTACAAATGATTAAGCTTGCCTGATTATAAGGGATTTCTAATCGCGTTCTAAGCATGGTTACAGTCATTTGTTGATGGCACCTTGTCTTGGTGATAATCACAGTATTTATCGGGTCACCCGTCCTCAACGGATTAGCCACAGGGTCTTGGTGGTGGTAGTTGCAGTTGCGTTTCCGTTGCCAGTATTTCTTTAGGGCACTTTGTCAAAGAGTCTAACGAGAGTACCGGTACAGGTCTGTTTGCTCGCTCCCTTTGGGGGTACGGGGCTCCGTAATCTCTCTGTCTTCCCGTATTGAAGTTGTCTCTGCCCTTGTAAGAATTCCTATAGTCGCCCTTCCGGAAATCTTTTCCCGAGGTGTTTCGACACCCGTGATTACAACCATAAATACAGTACCTTCGGTCGTCTTCTTTCTCGGCAGCGGGAAAACGTCAGTCGGTGTGGATCGTCTCGCGGACCCATGCCGAAAAAGATAATCGACGATGAATGTCTCGTGATTCTAAGGCCCGGTTAATTACGTAAAGGGCGTATGCCTCTCGGCCCTTACGAACTCATCTAAACGTTTCATCATTTCATCGACTGTCTTGGGCACGCTACTAGCAAAACGCTTGGCTAATTCGGGAGACTTAACAGAATCCATGAATGATGAGATCTTCATAACTTCCGGAATGCCCATGATGAATCCTGTCTCTACGGGGTCCATCTTTCCTTGCAAAGCCGTTTTAAGGTTTCATTAGCTCTCTCATACTATCTTGGTGTTTCGTGACTGGTCTCTTTGTAACACGCTTTTCTGGTTGATTATCTGGTGGTCGAAAGCTCTCTCTCCTCCACCCATTCGTCTTATATGCTATGGGAGGAAAGGCTTTCGAACCACCCCCTGGCTGACCCATCCAGCGTTTGCTGAAACATCGGCCACATACTGGCATGGGCATTCCTTCGTGTTCCCTTTGCTCCACAAAACGATTCAATATGGTCTGCCGGGATCGTGGACAGTCGTACAATGCGATGTTGGTTTGGCAGCTATACTCTGTGGGACGGACGAGAACTCGATTATTCTTCGCGTAAAGGGCGTCTTTAATGTTTCTTTGAAAGGTTTACTTAAATCGTCGTCATCAACCTCCCTTCCCTTCACAATGCGGTCCTCTTTGGGGTCTTGGTCCTCCGTCTCGAAGTTCAGCCGTATCGGGTTAGCTTTTGTTTCGCTTTGTTGGTGCTCTTTTGATTAGAGATTCATGGCGGATATGTGACCCTTCAAATTTGTTCTTTCGTTAGAGGGGGAGTCCTTCTCGGTTCATCTCGGACCCTCCGGAACAACCGCCTCTGTGGGACTAGGCATTGGTGGTAGATAAGATACAGGCTTATAGTGTCCCAAGGATGGCGCCAATTTGTTTAAGTAATTTTACCGTTCTAGAGAAGTAGGAGTGTTTTCCCACGTTCTAGATGGAGAACGGTTGGGGTGGTTTTTATTGGGGTAGCGGGGGGTAGTTGAGGGTTTGGGTTAAGGTGGTTTTTTTTTGGTTAGTTTTGTTGGTTTTGAATTTAAAATGGTATGCGGGGGGTGTTAGGGGTTTGGGGGTGTGCGTAGGGGTGGTAAGTTTGGGGGGTGAGGTGTGGTGTTTGTTCGAGTTATTTTAAGGTGTGTGTTTTTAGTAAGGTTTAGGGGGTGTTTAGTTACGTTTGCGTAACTTTAACGGTTGTGGTGTATTTCTTGGTGTTTGGGGGGTAGGTAGTGGTGGGGGGTAAGGTGTTAACGTGGGTGTCTTGGTTTGGTGGTTTTGTAGGGGGTAGGATATTTTTTTAGTAAGTATGGTAAGCTGTCTAGGGGGGTTGGGTTGGAGGTTAGTTTTGTAATTGTGATATGGGATTTTACCGTGGGGAGGGTTTAAGGGGGTTAGGTTTTGGTAAGGGGTTTATTTATTAGGTGGGTTGTATTGTGTTTGTTGGGTGGGTAGTGGGGGGGGTGGCGGTGTTTAAGGTGGGGTAATTATGTTAGGTTTTTTGAGTTGGGTGTTAGTGGGGGTACGTTATTATTTAGGGGGTTGTAGGGTATTGGTAGGGTTGGGTATGTGGGTGTGGGGGGGTTGGGGGGGGTTTTTTGGGGGTAGTTTTATGGTAGTACTTTGTTTAATTGGGGGTGTTTTATGGGGTGTTGTGTTAAGGGGTGTTAATCCACGGTAGCGTTTTATGGGGTGTTTAGGGTTTTTAATTGTAGGGGTGGGGCGGTTTTGGGCGAGGTTGTAGTTGGTGGCGTTAGGTGGTGGGTTTAAGTGTTGTTATTAATTGTTTTAGTTTTTCTCTTTATATTTGGCGGGGGTTGGTAAGTGGTTTTTTATGGGGAGTTAGGGGGTTGTTTTTTGGGGGGTGTATGAGCGGTGTGGTTTTAGTAACTTAGAGAGGGTTGAATCCACCTAAGTATCTTGAAAGTAAGATAGAAAACCCGTTAACTCAGGCCCCGGGTGTTGTCCCTAGGACCAAGCTTAGGGCTGTGAATTGTAAGTACTTTGTAAGAGCCGAAGGGGCTATAAGTAGAGACGTATGGGCTTCAGTAATAAATGTGTGTGGGTGGTGAATTTAATGCTGCCTTCAAGTAAGTAAGCTGGGTATTTATACTAATTGAAGCAATTGTTTGGAAATACTGCCTTCTTGACACCTTGGAATGAAGGAGCCGACTTATGCTAAGCCTTTGCCTTGGGTGTCTAGTACTCCTTGGTGACCACGCTCCTTATTCCTGTTGGGTTAGTGATGTGCATAAGTGTTTGTTATTGGTCCAACGGTTTAGAGAGGCCTGTCCCTTTATCGAGTCTAACGTTTTATCTTCTTTTGGGTTGATGTAATGCGCCCGTCCGGACCCGTCCGACCCGTTCGGATATGGGGCCCGTTCGATATCTACGTGGACAGTTATGTAGATCTCTGAGATGAAGTCATCGCTTTGTTGTTTACTAGGCTGACGTCTCATAGCCGTTTGGAACTTCATGGCCCGTTCGGATCCTTGTGGCCCTTTCGGACTTGAATAGCTTGCTTGGTCTAGAATGATTTGATTGGGCTTGAGTGGTTTGCTTGGGCTTTGTGTGGCCCATTCGGACTGTTGGCCTGTCCGGCATATACGCGGACAACATATATACATTTAAAATCAACGTTTTCTCTGTGCTTTGAATAAGTTATATTTTACTGATAACCTTTTTGATTTTTGTCCTGTTATAAGTCTATTTACATGTATGCACAAATGTAATCCTCTAGTATGTAATTAACACTACACATTAACTGTTGTCTTCACATAATTTACATTATAAAATTAATTAAGAGTCCAAATTGACTTGCCAACATCTTTCGTCATCAAGTTGCCTTCATTAATCTATCCCCTAAAGAGTTTTACATGTGCCTACTTGATTACAATTAATAAGAGTTATGTTAACATGTGCCAACTTGGTACGTACTGATGTGTTAATAAAGAGTGCTTTAGTTAATTTATGTGAAAATTAATTTCAAATACTATAATTTGTTAGTTTATTTGGTGTGTGTTTAATACGATGTTAATAAAAAGAGTGTTTTAGATAATTTAAGTGAAAATTAATCTCATATGTTATAACTTGTTAGTTTATTTGGTTTGTATTTAATGTATTTTTTAGTTAAATAAAAAAGTTTGTGTTTATAAGCCGCACGTTAAATTGTGTCCATACACTTGTTATCAACAAGTTGTTAGCAAAAAAAGACGCTTCTATACATGGTATGACTCGTTCTAAAAAAAGCAAAACCGAATAAATAGACAATTCTATAAATAGTATGACTCATTCTTAAAAATGGATAACATATACAATTTATACGAGTTGTAGCCAAAATGATCACGGTACCTTCATTTTCAAAGTAAATACACATCATATGATGGGTCAATCTTTGCTGGCCTCGGTGTGCATTTTCCCTTCGATCCGATCGAATTTTATATATATATACACACCATATTAATCTTAGTCATTCATTATTTTCACATTGTTCAAAATTACTTAAAACAGTTAATGTATAAATCAAACACATTGCACTAGATATATGTATCATATGTTACTAGTAATTCGCTAATATTCTAAGAGATCAATTTACAGTGGAGAAAATATCCTTAATACTTCATGTTTCATCTGAACACGAAGGATTTCTGGTAATCGCTCTCTCGTCAGGTAAAGATTGCAGTGAAATGGTACTGGTTTCACCCCTTGCAGAATTAGTCGTTGATGAACTGAACGACAAAGTAACCACCAATGGTCGTGAAGTTGGCATGCTCATCAATGGTTCATCAGGATTCAAGAACACTTGAGCAACTTTTCTCATTGTTGGCCGCAAACTAGACCCTGGATGCAAACAAGCAAGTCCAACCATGAGTACCCTTGTCACTTGATTAACGTTGAACTTTCCTTCCAGATTCTTGTCAACGCACTTCAGAAGTTGGCCTTTTTCGTAAGATTCCCATACGTTATTAACGAGGCTGTTCTCATCCATTATTCCTTTCGATCTTGTCCCACATACAACTTCTAGAACAACCATTCCAAAGCTATAGACATCAGACTCTGGTGTAGCCCGACCAGTGTACGTTACTTCTGGTGCAAGATATCCAAGCGTTCCAGCAACCATGGTCGTGACAGATGTGTCATTACGAATCAATCTAGCAAGCCCAAAATCACCTAAATGTGCATTGAAATCAGAATCTAACATCACGTTGTTTGGCTTTACATCACGGTGAACAACTGGGCTACCACATTCTTCATGAAGGTATACTAGTACAGATGCTAGCCCAATTAGAATCTTGTACCGTTTTTCCCAATCAAGGGATGCGTTTCCGATGTACTTGTCCAGGCTGCCATTAGGCATGTAGTCATATACTAGAAGGAGTTCATCACGGTCGTGGCACCAACCTTCGAGTTGTACCAAGTTTTTGTGTTTTAATCGTCCAATCGTGCAAATCTCTGCCAAATATTCTTTCTCACCTACAATAATTGAATGTAAAATGTCAGTGATAAAGCTGCACTACCCCTAAACAAGATGGTCATATCTGACAGTTTATAACATTAGGGCATTAGGTAAACTACATGTGAAATATATATGGTTTCTGTACAACCTTGTCATCACGAATAAGGCTTGCTTAGCAATAGTTATTCAATTCATTTCAGCACAAATCAAACTGTTGGTTATGATATAATGAATGAATATGTTGGCAACACGCACCTTGAGTTGATGTCGCAGAAACTTTCTTGACGGCGATTGTTATAGGTGGATTTGACAATTTACCTTTGTAAACGCTTCCAAAACCACCTGTCCCTATTAAGTTAGCTTTGCTAAAGTTTTTTGTCGCCTTTGATAGTGTGCTATACTTGAATACTTTGGGGGCATTTGCTGCGTTTTGAGATAAGTTTTCAATTTCATTATGTCTTTCTTTCCTTTCTTTCTTCTTTCTGTAAGCTCTGACTGCAAATGGAATTATAACGACAATTAATATCAAAAGCACGACTAGTACAGGAATAATGATTTCCAACAAGATCTCCTTTTTTCCAAGGCCAGTAGCTGTTTTGAGTGATTTTTCTGGCAGGTCAGATGATGTGAAATTCCAGTTTATGACATGGTGTGACTCTTGCGCCAAGCCAGTTGCCCCTGTGAATCCAATGTAAACTTGCTTGGGTACAGTCTTTTTCATGATAATACGTTGGTTAATGAACTCTATAAGGGGCTCTCCTGTATAAGCTACAGAGATTTGAAGGACTTTTTTCCAACCGTCATATCTAATTTGGACCGTGATGTCTTTTCCACTCTTCAAATCAATCCCAGTGCTTTCTAGACTTTTTACAATGACTGGGTCTTGTATACTGACAGTGTCGATTGCAATGTGGTTTCCATCGGGGTCACTCTTGTACTCATTCTTGTATGTGTCTAGCTCTACTGCAAGTTGGCGAAGAACTCCACCTGAAAAAAAGTTGTATATTAAATTTCTTGAAGCGGATATATTGAAGTTGAGGTATTAGTAGCCTGGTTAGACCAGCCTCCGATACTGTAATTATGTTAAACACCGGCCTCCGAGATTCAATATTTTAGGATTAATGATAGGATGTTCTGTTGTGAAAGACAATTAATTTAAAGTATATTTAGTTGAAAATGTATTCAAGTTACAACAAAATTCTTTGGTGTGTATCTCTTTTTTCTTTTCCTGTTAAATATAACTATGTTTTTTTGGGTAACCATGGTTTCCGACCTTTTGGCCGACTAATCCACGGGGTTTGAACCCACTGCCACACACAGAATTCAAACCAGGTAACTATGTTTTTAAACTTCCTAATATACGTACTTAGTGGAATGATTAGCAGAATTGGGTTTTGCTGGTAGAGAGAAAGGAAGACAATTTTGGGGCAACTTGAATAAATTTTCAACTAATTATCTCTTAATTTAGTCCCTCATTTGCATTTCCTAGAATTATACATAAAAAGAAGGGATATACATTCTTAATTATTAAATATCTTGCAAGGTACTGTGAAAAGAAAGTTGATGTATGATCAAGGTACGCTGTAAAACGAAAAGATGGTAACTGGCAAATTAATCGCCAAATGGAGGAGATATACCGATAAACAGAGTAACAAACTTTGTAGATTGAAGGGCTTTAATTTCTCTATACATGAGACAGAAATCAGAAAAATAATCTTATGCGTTAAGGTGCTATTTGGAGTTTTAAATGCAAATATGCTAATCGAAAATTATTGGCATCAGATATATTAATACATTTATGTCTGAATGCGATTCCTTGTGGGTATGTAACAGTTTGATGTGGCTTACACATTACCGCTGGTAGGTCGCTTGGAGAATATGTCTAGTCTATTGATGAGTGACTATTTGCATAAAGAACCAGTTAAGCATTGGCCTGGCCGGGAGGGATATTCAAGCTAACAACTATATTCTAATCTGGTACATACTCAGTTGCGGATCTGCTTTAGATGTGGAGCATCCATGATAATATACATCATATCTTTTTTCTAGATTTAAATTAGGCACTTACAGTTCTTTGGTTTGGGTGGCTTAGTCTGTTTAAAGAAGAAAGTTTGCACTTATGAGTTAAGAGTACAAACAAATTATAACAAGTGTATATAAAAGACATTCACTGATTCACAATGACAGTGCTTCATAATACTCCTTGCAAATACAGAATATCATGGAAATGTAGCAAGTTTATCTACACTTGTAAGTTATGAATCAATCGACTACTTAATTTAATTGTATCTTAAGCTTGTGGTCCACTGATTTTTAATGTTTGAATAATTAATAGAGAATGGGTAAGCCGTAAGCTGTGACCACTATTTATCTATTTTGTTAAACAAGAATGATAGAAGAACTCACCTTGTACGGGAGGACCAAGGATCCCCATATAAGATCCAAAACTCTGTGACGGTGAAGGCTGATCGTCTTGAGCGAAGACAAAGGCCATTCCATCTCCATAGACATCATAATCAGGATTCTCAATCCTAATAGTAAAAGTAGTGGAGAAGCTTGTAGGCCAAGCTATGACTGAAGTCTTGTACAAAACTCGACCAACAAGATTAAAAGGCAAATTTGTCATGTTCGCTTGCTGTTCGTCCTTCCGTGGAGTTAAGATCAAAGTCCCATTTCTTGAAATTGCAGATCCCATACATAAAAAATCACCATCTTTGTCGCAACTATTTGAGTCAAAAGACGCAAATGAGAAATTAAGATCACAAAATACTAGATTTGGGACAACAAGTATAATAAACACTAGGATCAACATGATCACCGCGCGATAAAAGACCAGACACAAAACACCAGTTGCAGTAATATGTAGGTAGTTCTTGTTTATGCTTTGGAGTTATTTCTTTTGCGTATTATTCCATTGGCATAGTTAATGACAAATACTACATCCATATTAGGTTTATTCGTTCTTATTGCAATTTGAAGACAAACATGAGACCCGAAACTTGGTTGGAGTGATGTTTGTCGAGTCCAAATTTGGTTTCTTACTTTCTTGTTATTAACTTTGCATTGGTGTCCAGACAAGCAACATTGATGCAGCCCAAGTATTGAAGAACGGGCCATTTTGTTTCTGGAGGCCCAAGTTCGTGTGAAGAAAAGCCATTTATTCAAAAGGGCATAATTTGGGCTCAGATAATCCGTTTCAGGCCCACGACCAGCCGTTTCGAAGCTTGGAACGAGGAGAACGCTGTGGTAACCCAACAGGGAGTTTCGAGCCTTGAATCATTATATTTTAGGAGTTATTTACATTTTCGTGTTTTTTCGAGAATTTTGGACATTTGTTTTTAGCATAACTTTCGGCCCGTTTGTTTTTTAAGGCCCGTTTCAGTTTTGCTTTCCTATTTAATAATTGTATTGTAACCCTAGCTATTCAGTTCAAGAAATATAAAAAGTCCAATTTTGGCCGTTTGCTAAATTTATCCTAATAATCGGTATTCGTGTGAATCAACGATTGTTGGAAGAATCAATCCTGATATTCGTGTGAATCAACATGGTCGATTTGTGTTATCTCGTTTTGTTACACTACATCAAACATTTTCCAACAACAAAACATAAATATATATGTTGTTCAGGGTTAGGAAACAAGGAATATGGATACTTAACTTTTTGCACCGTATTTAACGAAACTGAACTTTTAAATTACAAAACCAGACCACCCGGCGAACGAACACAGTGTGTCGTCCTTGTCGGCCAGCACAAAAACAATTAATAAAAATTATAGCTATCAGATCGTGGCTTGATGTACCAAAAATTTCCATTTCATTGTATCCAATATTTTTGTTCCGACCATCGTATGAAGAACGGATGCAAGATAAATACTATCATTTCTAATCTCCTATTTGAATATTGTATTGAAGTGAAGTTAAAAATTGGAAACCCTCTCTTTTCTAACAGGAAAAAATAAATAGAAAAAGATTAGTAATTTAGTCTACATAAAAATTAGAAAATAAAGAGAGTTCTTTTTATATGGACAGCATCATTGTGGTAAATGTCGTAATGCCAGAGGAATCATTACCAATCATTACCGCAGGGCATAGAGGGGGAGGTCATAAGCGTCCATACCATAAAATAGATTTTCGACGGAATGAAAAAGACATATATGGTAGAATCGTAACCATAGAATACGACCCAAATCGAAATGCATACATTTATCTCATACACTATAGGGATGGTGAGAAGAGATATATTTTACATCCCAGGAGGGCTATAATTGGAGATACCATTGTTTCTGGTACAGAAGTTCCTATAAAAATGGGAAATGCCCTACCTTTGAGTGCGGTTTGAACTATTGATTTACGTAATTGGAAGTAACCAATTGGCTATATTTCTGGGAGCGAACTCCGGGCGAATATGAAGCGCATGGATACAAGTTAGGCCTTGGAATGAAAGACAATTCCGAATCCGCTTTGTCTACGAACAAGGAAGCTATAAGTAATGCAACTATGAATCTCATGGAGAGTTCGATCTCTTCAAATTCGGATTCTAGACCTGAAAAAAAAAATGTTTTTTTTTGCGTGTCTTTTAATACGTCTGGGTTTTGGGAATGTATGAATTTTGTGGGATAATCGAATACTAAATCTTGAAGAAGGAGCGCACATTTCACGATGGCGCACGACGCACCCTCGAAACCCACATCGTGCGAGCAATTGGTTGGTGCCATGTTGGTGTAATTTGCCAATTTTTTAGTCCGTTTTGATAATATAGTGGCGTATTAGTCCGTTTTCGTAATTAACTTAATGGCAATCGTAAGCATAAATATATTTATTTAGCACTGTAATTTTCTAACTTCTTGTTTGGACGTAGCAAATGCAATCACTAATCACTCGTTTTTAGTTTGGCTTTACTAGACTCGAAACAATTTGATAACTGTTTAGTGCAACTTCTAGATGTCGATCATAGTTAATCAATATCTTGCTTTTAACGTATAAAATATATGTGAACATCTATAGCAAATCAATGTTTATTTAGAGTGATATTCTAGATGAATCTGTGCGACATTAGAATATATAACATGTATCATACGCTAGTTGTGTCTTATAATTAGTTTATTGATGTTGTTTTCACTTCATAAAATTATACAAGTGAAAAAGTTGTCATTTTGCTGAATTTGAATACAGTGTACATATGCTGGCTATAAACCTTAATATACAAGCAATATAGTTTGAAATTTGCACGTTAAAATTGATACTTCGTAAAATATGTGTGCACAAAAATCAAAATTATCTCAAATCCCAAAGGAATTGGAAGAAGGAACAAACTTTTCATCCTTCTTGATTCCTACACTTGCACATGGTAGTTAACATTCCAAGTTTTGTACATTCAAAGCAATCTATATATTCCATTAACATTCCAAGATCGAAAAAGATAGAATCTAAAAGTTTGAGAGTTCTACTAATCAAAAAATTAAAACTTTGTATAGGTCTATTGAACTTGGGGGTATCGATTTTGTTAAACTTTTATATGTTGTTAAGCTTCTATTTTTAGCAAGCTAACTCGTATTTAATTAGATAGGAATTAAGTAAACTCTTATAGATATAATTGACATATGCATATGTATATGTATGAGATTTATCTAGCTTTTACTTTTAATAAATTAAGGAATTTAATGAAGAAGCGGAGAGATTAAGAAATAGCCGGCATATTGTCAACGTTGTTTACAAGGTTTGAACCTTTTGTATCTATCCCCATATGCACGTTAGGATCGATATAGCCCCTAACTTTTTATTATAAACCATCTCTGATTAAGCAACCCCATGTCTCAATTTCTCATTTTTCTAAATTAGAATCACATGCTTCATTGGTTTTGAAGGTAAACACCATTGAACAACTCTTGAAGCTCGATCTCAAATGGATCAAGAACAAGAACAATGTCAATTTACTGGATTCTTTGGCATTTTCAAAGAAATATATAAGATGGTCTCAACTTATAGAAAAATCTTCACACAAATCACTCTATCCATCATCCTACCACTCTCAATTGTATTCTTGGCTCATTTAGAAATTTCTGAATACCTATTTCGAAAGATCATTACCAACGAATCTGCTCTTAATCAAACACCAGAAAACACAAAGAAGTACCATACGCTGTCTGATCTTATCTCTTCTGAATGGACATATTTTTGGGTGTTCAAAATTTTATACTTCGTATTTTTTCTCATTCTTTCCCTCATCTCTACCTCAGCTATCGTTTATAGCGTTGCATGCATCTACACATCGAAACATATGAGTTTTAAGAAAGTCATTAGCATTGTACCAAAGGTTTGGAAGCGGTTGATGATTACATTTGTTTGGAACTTTATCATCGTTTTTGCATTCAATCTACTTGCATTGCTTATTTTCTTCTTTTGGGTAACTTTAATTGGATTTACAGGATCTGGGATAGTTATTCTTAGCATTCTGGGCATAATTTATCTGGCAGTTTTCATATATATTAGTGTTGTCTGGCACTTAGCTAGCGTGATTTCAGTTTTGGAAGAAGATTATGGAATCCGAGCAATGTTGAAGAGCAAAGAGTTGATCAAAGGAAAGACGGGTGTTTCTATAGCCATATATAGTTTTCTTAACCTATGTTTCATTGCGATACAGATTGGTTTTGAGCGGCACGTCGTGCTGGGAAGAGGTTCGCTAGTGGTCAAAACTATTGAAGCCATTATATTTTTCTTGTTGCTTTCGGTATTGATTTTAGTAAGCCTTACCGCCCAAACCGTCGTTTATTTCATCTGCAAGTCTTTCCATCATGAAAACATTGATAAATCATTGTTGGCTGATCATCTTGAGGTTTATCTTGGGGACTACACACTGTTAAAATCAAAGGATGTACAACTTGAAAATTTCGACATATAGAATTGTATAATGACATCCTTATCTTTGACATTATGTGTGAGTATATTTAATTCTTGTTTTTTATGATTTTTTACAATGTAAAGCTAAATGTTGTGTATGCTTCATTTTAAGTTGATCAGTCACCTTAGCGAAAGCATTGTGTAAATAAACTACGCTAATGAAATATGAAACGAGCTGAAAAGAAAGTCATTTAACAATATTTATTCTAGGTGAAGTAAATCGACTAGACGAGTATCCGTGCATAGCTATGAAATTTTCTAACGGCAAAGAATTATAGTTACGATATTGTGGTAAGTGTTTCGTGTAACCTTCAAACATAAAACGTGAAAATATCAAAATATAGTTGCAAAAGGTTGCAAGCGATAATTCAACTCAAACAATAATTCTTAACATGTGTCAAAGAGCATATAAAACTGAAAATAAAACGTTACATCAATTATGAGATAACTAACAATGCACATTACTCGTCGCGTAAAACTTCTTGGTACACGACATTTGAGGTGTAGACTCCTCCTTGACCGAACTCTTTGACTGGCTTCAAATATTTATCAACAACAAATTTGTTTACATGTAACCAATTATTTTTGTTGACACTAATAAAATAATACAAACTGATCAAAAATTATACAAATGCAATACAACTATATTGATTTATAGAAGAGATCAAATAAAATAATATTATTTTAATGATTGCCTAGAAAAAAATTCATTACGTACCTTCAAAAGCGATTGATAGTCGAGTTTTTCAAATGTTTCATGGCATTTCTTTAAATGCTACTTTCATCTGGAAAAAAAACAAATAATGTAAAGGAACGCATCTTATTTTAATGAACATACTAATGATAAAATGAAGAAGAAATTATAGATCGAAATTGATATTTATTATTGAAAAGCTTCTCATGAAAGATTAGTTTTTAAAATAAATTAAAAAAAAATTATAGATCAAAATTGATGTTTTAACAATATTAGCCCAAAATTTATGCATCTTCCTCTACAAACTTTGACTATCTAATTGATTACCTTAAATAAACTTTAATTCAAATTTTGTAAGTCAAATCATAAAACATAAATCGAAATTTATGCATCTTCCTATAATAAGAACTATTTAGATACTCTTATTATTCATACTATTTTAATTAACCATAAAAAGAACTTGTAGTGAAAGTTTCATGATTGAGTTTCTAATAAAAAGGTTGACCATGTTTTAAATGTATTTAACCACATTCGTGTCATACCAAAATTAGAAATTCATGAAACTTGCATTAAAATCGTCTCATCAATGCACGTCCTTTTCTTTTCAAACGAAATTTTAAATCAAGTAGTAGAGATTAAGTGTTGCCATTTATACATTTTTAGTTTTCAAGATTCTTGAGTTTTCAAGAAATGAGGGTAAACCCTTTATATGTAGTTTAGATTAGATAATGAACGTTAAGCTGGATTGTTAAAGATTCGAGTTGCGGTGCCATTGTACTTTGCTGGCAGGTTTCTCGCGTGTTGCGGCTGCAAGTACCTAGTAATTAAATTTTCTAGCAAGCAAATGTTTTTCGACCATACGTCTTTTCTAACTATAACTTGACAAATGACAATAATTTTGATATAATATAACTTTAAGCAACATTAATGCAAACTATTTTATATCCAACGTTCACGTGCTTTTTTTGTTATCAACAAGTAACTTTTTGTATGAATATTTATGTTTTGTCTATAAATGATAGTCATTACATTGTTGTATGGGAACCAATTATACAATTGACCAACTAAATTGGTGATTTTACATTAAATGAATTTAACAAGTTATTCAATTGTTGTCCACAAGTATTTTTTTTAGTCTGAACAAGGAAATCGCACTTTAGTGGAAGCTGCTCGCACGTTGCTGATATTTTCTAATGCTTCATTATTCTTATGGGATGATGTTGTTGCAACCGCGTGCTTTGCCCAAAATCGTTCTCTAATACATACCAAATTCAACAAAACACCTTATGAGCTTATCAATAACATAAAACCGGGTATCTCTTTCCTCCATGTATTCAGTGCTCTCTGTTATCCAATGAATGATCGTAAAGATCGTGGAAGATCAAAGCTAAAGGTGACATTGGATTCTTCATCGATTATGCTGACAACTCACATGGTTACCGGGTTTAGAATCGAAGGAAAAAGGAAGTTATGGATACCATGAATATCAAATTCGATGAACTATCGACAATGGCTTCTGAACAACTCTATTTAGAACCTGCACTTAAACATCAGACTTCTGGACATATCAGTTTAGGACTCGTACTTAATCAGGCTTCGCCAACAATTATATGGAATACGTATAAGGGGTGAATTGTTTAAAAACTTAAATCTTTTGTATCAAATAACTGATCAAGTGTGACGCAATATGGAAAGTGTCAGTAGTAGTTCTATAACAACTATATATAATAGAGCATGTCACAAACATAAATATTGTATAAGCATCAAGCCTCGACACAAAATTAATCAACACAACAAATCACAGAAGCATAAGCACGATGCAAATATAAGTGTAAAGCTATAAATGAAAATGTAAACGTAAAGTGATAAGTAAATGAAAGCGCAAAACAGACACGATGATTTATAGTGGTTCGGTCACGAAGCTCCTCTTCGCCTTACTCCACTCCCCAAGTATCCAACTCGAGAGTTACTTCATTAGTCAAAAAGCTCCCTTTATGGCGGAGAAAATTGTGGAAGACGTAGGGGGTGAATACGTTTTCATTTAAAAACTTAAATCTTTCGTATCAAATACCCAATCAAGTGTGACGCAATATGAAGAGTGTCAATAACATTTCTACAACAACTAATTATAGTAGAGCATGTCACAAACATAAATACTATATAAGCGCCAAGCCACGACACAAACATGATCAACACAATATAAGCAACAAGCCACACGAACATAATGACAATGTAAAGCGATAATATGCAAGTATAAATGCAAAGAAATAAGTAAAAGGAAATGCAAACCGGACACGATGATTTATAGTGGTTTGGTTATGAAGCACCTCTTCGCCCTACTCCACTCTCTGAGTACCCAAATCGAGAGTTACTTCACTAGTCAACAAGCTCCCTTCAGGGCAGAGAAAACCTTACAACATCGCTTACATAATTTTCTGACACTAAGCTAAATGTCGAGTTCTTCTTCGGGTACAACCAAACCCATAATGTTTATGGCCTAACATAACAAACCCCTACATCGCTTACATGTTTTCCGACATTAAGCTAAATATCAACCCCTTAACCAAACCCGTTATGCCCAACATTACAAACCCTTACGTCGCTTACAATATTTTTCGACACTAAGCTAAATGTCAACCCCTTAACCAAACCCGTTATGTTTTATGGCCCAACATAACAGACCTTGTATTTTAAGGCTTAAACACATTAACCATCTAACTTTTAATCAAAGTGATACAAAGAAAGATACAAGACATAGTAGTCAGTTGGATATAAATGCCTAATCTAAACATCAAGATCACTAAGCATGATGTTGTTGATAAAGATAGCAAGTTTACTTGTTTTGGTAGATCTTCATGTGCAAGAATGCTTGAGGTGAATGTAGATGGCAAGATCTCTAAGCTTGCAAAGGTGGATCATCAAGTAGAAATATGCTTACAATAAATGAGAGTTATAAACATTATGATCAAGGATTAATTGTGATTTAAAGTTGTGAGAATGTGTGTTAAACATGGGAGAAAATCTTGTCTAAATGTGTGTAAAAAATCAGTTTTGAAGTGTGAAAATAAGCCACTATTTATAGGCAAAAAACTGCCTGACGCTCCCAGACGGTTTCCTGATATTTAAGGAATCCACCCGTATTTAAGGAAACCGTCAGTACCTTTAAGGAAACATTTCGTACAAAAACGGCTAGATTTTTTTTTTCTTTAGTGGTGAAATGTTTGTCTGGTTTAGGTGTATCTAATTTTGGGGGAGGGGATTCAAATTTTGAATTTTATTCTTATTAAAACATTTGTTATATAATGAAAAATAATTTGTCTAATTATTTTTGTAAAAAATGTTTTCTCAGATTAAAAATGTAATATGTAAAAAGGTCAAGTACTACGTATATGACAAAAAAAATTCTTTGATCATAAATCAAGTTTTATGGTACCACTATTTTTACCTTAAATGATTTACGTCAAATGGGAACTTGTGTCTAAATAAAAATATTTACGTTAACTTTTACGTAGTGACACCCCCAAATTTTCAACGCAGCGGAACATACAACTTTGGGTGTTAATTCATAATACAATTGCACAAGCATATAGAAAACGACTCAAAAAGAGACGTTTTAAAACATTGTTCCATTTAAGATAAAATCATAGTAATTAAACATTCGTCCCACGGGATAGTTACCAAATTTACAACACAAGTTTTTCAAACATTCGATGATTTGTTTGATAAAATAGAACAAAATACAAGTTTCTTTAAAAACTTAAGCTCAGACTCCTCGAACACAGCATCCATCACCCTTGGTTACCTGAAATAAAACATGCTAAAAATGTCAACAACAATGTTGAGTGAATCCATAGAGTTTATAATAAAGCGTAATAGCAACTTAGAACACAAGTATAGTTCAATAGGGGACATTGCAACGAATACAATGTATCAATTCATCTTTATCGCATTGAGCTCATGACACCGAACATTAACACTACATATTTATATATGTCTGAATTTGCCCCTAATACTAGGTATTATTGCATCATACCTAAACTGTCTCAATACAAAACGTCTGTTTGACATGGGTGTTCTCAATGTGGGTTCAGACCCCGGACGGGGTTGTCAAGCCCAATAGATCTATATATTTGTACTAGCGTTTACCCTGAAAGGTAATTAACGGTTCATGAAATTAGGGACTTTGGCAATAGCTACTCATGCAGATAATCTCATAATCGGGTCCAGCATACCATAAAATCACTTGTGTTCAATTTTATAAAACAAGCATGTATCTCCCTCGCGGGGTTTATAGAAACAATTTAAAAGTCTAAAGGCGAGGCTATGAACTCACCTTGAGTAGAAGTATCGGATAATAGAATCAACAATGAGCGGACAACGACGGCAACGTCTCAACCACGACCTATAATATAGTGGTCCGTGATTAGAAGAAATAAAGATCGAGAAGAAAATGCATAAGTTGCATAAGTAAATATATTTACTACATATATATATATATATATATATATATATATATATATATAATTACATACTATGGAATTCACATGTGCGTCGTAAGTTTTATTTATTAAGACGCTATCATTAACAATATTACATACTATGGAATCCACATGTGCGTCGTAAGATTTTTCTGAAAAGTTTCTATTTTTAAAAAGTTACTATTTTAAAAAAGTTTCTATTTTTAGAAAGTTTCTATTTATGAAAAGTTCGGATCTTTGAAGATGTTAATATTGTTTAATAAAATGTTAAGTTTCCCGTTAACCCTGACGAACCCATAACTCATATACTTGTCCTTATTTTCCTTGTTATGCTTATATATATAAAGTTTCCAAAAATAGACTTACTATTTTTAAACGCGACCGAAACATACCCAATAATATTTGTATTATCTAGTAATGTTCGTTAACATTTTGCAAGCTCAAATGGACTCTAAAACGCTCAAACTACCACTTTTTGACAAAAATCAGCAACCATTTCAACTTTTTCGAAAAAGAAAAATCAATAACTTTCACCCCAATGTTTTCCTATCATCACACATTTTCAGTCCAAGTTTCGCTTCTTTTTATGTAAAACGTCCAAATAAACAACTTTCATGTTTTAGCGAAAGGCCGGTTCGGACAAGAAAGGGCCTGAATCCCAAGATAAAAACTGTATCAGCTCACTTTTTCCAACAGTGGCTGAATTTTTATAACAAAAACGCAGCCCTGCGTTTTGAGCAAAAACCCCACTTTTATACATTTTTAGATCAAATTTCGCGAATTTTTATGCAAAACGATATTCCGGACAACTTTTGTGTTTTAGCCGAGACCCAAAACGACACAGAAAATGATAAAAACGCCCATTTACGATTCTGTCAGCATCTATTATTTACCCTACGTGCTGAATTTTTATAAACTAAAACGCAGACCTGGGTTTTGAGTAAAAACCCCACTTTTATGCACTTTTAGACCAAATTTCTCGACTTTTTATGCAAAACGATATTCCGGACAACTTTCATGTTTTAGCCGAGACCCAAAACGACACAGAAAATGATAAAAACGCCCATTTACGATTCTGTCAGCATCTATTATTTACCTTATGTGCTGAATTTTTGCGAAACTTTTTCTAAACTTCTTTTGATCATAAAAACTTCGGTTTTTGGAGTTATGGGACGATCCTTATATGAAAACAATCATAAAAACAAGTTCTACAATATTCTTAAATCAAAATTTAACTTAAACATTTTTACGACATCCAAAAGGCTACTTAATTTTCTGCATTAGTCGACCCGTTTCAAAACACATCCAAACGCTATTTTCTCAACAAAACAAATTCACAAATACGCCTAACTAACCTATCTCCGTCCACTAACACCTCAAACCATTAATACTTCCATATTTATATATGCATACTCAACATAATCGCAAATGGATTTCAAAGTATGAAAATAAGATGCATGCAAAATCATAAGAAAATAACCTCAAAAATAGTTTAAGGATGCTCACCAACACTAGGAGATGCAAAGAAAATAATCAACACAAAACTTCCTCTTGTTCCCTTGGATTAGTCGAAACCCAAACACACCAAAATAACCAAACCCTTGATTTTAAACAACCTCAAATCTTGTAAATACACTAGTCTTCAACCCTTAGCTTATTCTTTTCCCAAAAATCAAAGAAACTAGTAAAATCAAGATTTTTAATCAATCTCTTGCATGGTGCTTTCTCTTGTAAGATTGATAAAGGTTAATGTAGGAATAATGTGATTGATTGATAGAGTGTTGTAGGTTGTGATTAGAAGTAAAAAATATTATGGTGTGTTTATGGTTGTTGTGGTTTGACAAGTGGCTAGAGGAGGAGGAGGCTTGAGCAGGCTCTTTTTTCTCTTATACTCTACTTGTTGTATGATGGGCTTATAAAGAGAAAGGGAGTTGAGAATGGGACATGCAAAAATCAATCATCACAATTTGCTTGAGAAACAAAATTGATGGAGTATAATTGGGTCTAAGGGGGGCGGCCAATGGGGCTTATGGGCTTAGTCTTCATATATATTTTTTTGTTAAGTTTTTATGTATTATTTTTGTATAAGTAAAGGTTTTAAAGGTATACTAATGTGTATATAGTTTTTAACAAGGATTTCGGCTAAGACGCGGGAACAAACAAGGATTATAAAATAAAAAATTTCGAGCCAACGAGGCATAATATAGAATTTTAACTTCTTAGAATATTTAAACGGATAACGATCCTAATCACGGCTCGTGAATTATTAGAACGAGAATTTTCACCAAATCGGCTAAAAACAAAACTCATAATTTTTTTACTCAAAAGTAAAAAAATATAGAAATTAAGTCGGGATATAATATTGACCTTGAAAATGTGAAATGTCACAGCCTTCCCTCCATAACAGAGCGCCGTCTCGGTGCTCAATTTGACCTATCCGCTCTGGGACCGCTTGTGAAAAGGTGAGGATATTTGCTCTTCATTTGATCCTCACGTTCCCATGTATATTCTGGTCCTCGACGCGAGTTTTAGCGAACCTTGACGATGGGTATACGGCTTTGTTTCAGTTGCTTCACCTCACAATCCATTACTTCTACCGGTTCTTTGATAAAATGCAGCTTGTCATCAAGTTGAATCTCATCAAGCGGGATGATAAGACTCTCATCCGACAAACACTTCTTCAAATTTGAGACATGAAAAGTGTTGTGGATTCCATGTAGTTCTCTTGGCAGCTCCAACTTATATGCTAATGGACCAACTCTTTCCAGGACTTTGAATGGCCTAATATATCATTGACTCAGCTTTTTACGTTTCCCAAAATGAATTACGCCCTTCCAAGGCGATACCTTGAGCATGACCTTATCTCCCACGTTGAATTCTAATGGTCTACGCCTCACGTCTGCGTAGCTTTTCTGACGGCTACGAGCAGTCAACAATCGGTTTTTAATCTGCACTATCTTCTTAGTCGTCTCTCGTATCATTTCCGGTCCTGTGAGCTAGCTGTCTTCAACCTCACTCCAGCAGACAGCTGACCTACATTTCCGCTTGTAGAGTGCCTCGAACGGTGCAGCCTTGATGCTCGCGTGATAACTGTTGTTATAGGAGAATTCGACCAACGGAAAATGTTGATCCCAACTACCTCCAAAATCAAGCCCGCAACATATCTTCTAGCGTCTGTATTATTCTTTCACTTTGACCATCCTTCTGCAGGTGGTACGCGATGCTCATGTCGAGTTGTGTTCCCAAGGCTCTTTGAAGTGACTACCAAAACCTTGATGCATACTTGCTATCCCTATCTGATATGATTGATATTGGCACTCCATGCCGACAGACAATTTCTTTCTGGTATAGTTGGGTGAGTTTCTCCATAATGTCTGTTGTCTTCATTGGTAGAAAGTGTGCCGACTTGGTCAATCGATCGACAATGACCCAGATCGAGTCGTATCCACTCGGAGTTCTCGGGAGTCCAACAATAAAATCCATGGTTATTCGCTCTCATTTCTAAACAGGAATTTTCAGTTGTTGAAGTAAACCAGGCGGCTTCTGATGTTCAGCTTTAACCTTAGCGCAGGTCAAACACTTGCTAACATGGGTGGCGATGTCAGCCTTTATGTTCGGCCACCAGTAAAGTTGCTTCAAGTCTTGATACATTTTGTCGGATCACGGATGAATGGAGTATTTGTATTTATGCGATTCATGCATAATTAAATTTCTCAATCCTTCATACCGTGGCAGCCAGACACGCTTGTCAAAACACTTTGTTCTGTCGGAACGGACCATGAATATCTACTTGATTAATCTCCCCAAATTTTTTGCCTTCACATTCTTCTTTTTCATTGCTTCTGATTGAGCGTTACGAATTTGCTCAGGTATATTTGGGTGAACTGTCATTACCAATGCTCTAACCCTTAACGGTTCTCTTTCCTTTTGGCTCAAAGTGTCAGCCACCATATTCGCCTTGCCGAGATGATAACAGATCTCGCAATCGTAATCACTCAAGAGTTCAATCCACCGGCGCTGCCTCATATTAAGCTCCTTTTGATCAAGGATGTATTGAAGACTCTTATGATTCGTATAAACTACACATTTTGTTCCATACAGATAATGTCTCCACAACCTAAGTGCAAAAACCACGGCCCCCCAGTTCTAAGTCATGGGTTGTGTAGTTTTCCTTGTAAGTTCTCAGTTGCCGGGAGGCATAAGCTATGACCTTCTTCCGTTGCATCAAAACAGCTCCAAAGCCCTTAAGTGATGCATTACAATACACAACAAAGTCTTCCGACCCTTCGGGCAATGCCAAGATAGGTGCACAACACAGTTTCTACTTTAACAATTGGAATGCTTCTTCTTCGTCCTTACCCCATTCATACTTCTTATTCTTCTGGTTTAACTTGGTGAGAGATTTGGAAATTAAAGAGAAACCCTCGATGAATCTCCGATAATAACCGGCCAAACCCAAAAACTGCCTTACCTCAGTTGGTGTTGTCGGGCCAGCCCAGTTTCTAATGGCTTTAATCTTCACAGGATCAACGTGAATGCCTTTACTATCGATCACATGACCGAGAAATTGTACAGATTCAAGCCAGAAGTCACATTTCGAGAATTTTGAATGCAATTGCTCCTTCTTTAGTAGTTCCAGAATGGTCTTCAGATGTTCTCCATGTTCTTCCTTGCTCTTAGAGTAAATGAGTATATCATCAATAAATATGATCATGAATTTGTCGAGGTACGGCTTGCATACTCGATTCATTAAATCCATGAACACTGTAGGCGCGTTGGTCAAACCGAACGTCATTACTTGAAACTCATAATGACCATACCAGGTCCAGAAAGTAGTGATTGGTCTTCCTCCCTAAAACGGAGTTGATGATAACCCGTTCGCAAATCAATCTTCGAATACACACTCGAACCTTGAAGTTGATCAAATAGATCATCAATCCTTAGGAGTGGATAGCGATTTTTGACTGTCAACTTGTTTAGCTCTCGGTAGTCAATGCACATACAGAAAGATCAGTCCTTCTTCTTTACGAATAACACCGGAGCCCCCAAGGTGAGGAGCTCGGGCAAATAAATCCCTTCTCTAATAACTCTTGCAATTGTTAAGCCAACTCCTTTATCTCGGATGGTGCTAATCGGTATGGTGCGCGTGTAACAGGTGCAGCACCAGGAACAAGTTCAATTCTAAATTCCACTTGCCGAGGTGGTGGAAGTCCCGGTAAGTCATCAGGAAACACCTCTGGGAAATCTCGAATCATCGGTACATCTTCCAAACTTTTCTCCTTTGGTTCTTTCTCAGTTACATGCGCCACAAACAACGGATGTCCTTTTTTGATGTATTTTATGGCCAGGAATCTAACTTTTTGTTTCGTAACATGTTTATACAATTTCATTTTAGACGTCAACAAATATGTAACAATTCCTGTGGCTTTTGTAGGTGCTAGAAAAGATGGAAAATATTTTGACAAAAGTTATACTCTGAAATTGTAGCTCAAATACCATCAATAAATGACAACATTCATGTCCTAAACATTAATCCAATTAGTTTTGCGCTGAAACAACATGTTTTTTAACACTGGCTCAACACGAAAATGTCAATTGTTATTTACATGGTCCTTTTCTACTCGCCAAACCATTGTGCCAGTTTCATTTATTAGTTTCAGAAACATCTTATCCGAGTTTAAAGCACCTATTGGTGAACCATAAGTTATAGGGTTCTTCATTTTATGCTTCACGACGTGCTATTTTAAGCACAAATAGATTGCCCAACAATATCATTACGTTTTTGTAACAATTATAATGCAGATCATATTTAGATTCCTTTGCCTAGACTACCATATAATAAACTATTATTGGTATAGATTATTTTTTGTAGAAATAAGTCTTTATTTGTTTGTTTGCATTGTCTTCAAAAAATATATAAAGCGAAAATCATCAGATATTAGGATCCGCAACAATGTACGGCCGCCTAATATGTGACAACTCAAAATTTCAGGTTTACTTTTACTTAAAAACTTAAACAATTTACTTTGAATATGTACGTACTTGCTTTAACTTATAACCGGAGAGGTTATCCCGTGTACTATGAAAAACAAATTTGAACGTATCCCGACTTTAGACTAAGTTTAGTCTACATATATTTAGTACATTATCATACTCATGAACATATTTTACAAGTCATATGCATTCAATATTTTAACTTTTACGTAAGTCATATAAACCTGTATGATTTTGCATGCATGCATACACAGATTACCAAACACTTTACCACCTTTCATATATTTACATAACTACACCTTATACTTTCAAAAACTACACAACCCCCCCTAAACATTCAAGATTTCGACATACATAAGAAGAAATGAAACCAAATGGTTTTTAAGTTTGTAAACACTACACTTCCATTTAAGCAAGACATAACATGTATATAGTAGCAAACACTTTCTCAACCCTGCCCCCTCTTTTCTCTCCTTAGGCTAGCCACTATGCCCTCCCAAAGTCCCAAAACAAGCTTTCTCCATTTGTATTTACATAGGCATATGATTAGGGTGATGACCATTCAACCTTCTCTACTAGTTTCTTATATCTACTTAGCACCTAACACCGCCACATTTCAAACACATACTACTCTCTCTTTTCTCTCTATAGTTTTGGCAATCAGAAGGCAAGAACAAGGGTTTTGCAAGATTTTTTGGTTGAGGGTTACATAAACTAGGGTTTTGGAAGAGCAAATTATTCTTTTATTAGTCATTCTTGGGTAATTTATGCACTTTTAATCATCCAAATCATCATCATCTCTTTGTAAGCATATCATAATATTTATTTTCATTCATTTTATACATTTTATGATATTTATATATCACCTATGTATGTTTGTGTATAAGAAAAAAAATTATAAACTTGTTTTACAAAACCCTAAAATAGTGCAGTTTGTTAGGTCACCTTGTGTGCTCGTGTTAGCAATCATAGAGTAATCTTTTGGAAAATTTATCTTCATGACCTTTTAATATAGTGTGTTAACTAAGTTTGTGGAGGTGTCCATATAGATTGGGTTTCATTTACATTTTTGAATGATTTTTGCGAAATTAGTGGTACAGTTTTGAGTTCTAAACTTTGGACGTGTTTTTGAGCACCTTAAGAGTAGTTTGGATAATTGAGCCTTTTGAACTTTTTGTAAATAAGACTTAGAATTAAGCTCATCAAATTGAATCAACTATTAAGGTTAAATATTGAAGGAGTAATGGCCAAAACAAAACCAGTAAAAGTTTATGTCCCAAAAACAGCTTGACCTATGTGTCTTGTAAGACACATATGGACCATTTAAACTTTGATTCATGTTGTAAGGCTTACATTTATGAAAAGACAACTAAAAACCTTCAACCTAGGCTTTTAAAATGACCTATTTCAGTAGAAAATGAGTGAGTTACGACCCCAAGAAATTGAGAAAACACCTTATTTCAGCAACTATTTTTAGAATACTTTCTACTATTAAACACTTGTAAACTTGTTTTTGAGGCATAAATGGAACTTGGAAAAACCTTAGACATGAGTATATAAGGGTGATAAAAATATTTATAAAACTCATATGCATTTAGTTCACTTCATGTTGTAAACCTGAAGCGCCTTATTATTAAATTAGGTTGCGGTTAGGATACTTGTTACTTTTGAACTCGTACTACTCCGGAATTACTTATTTGCTTAAGGTGAGTTTCATAGCCCCACTTTTTACTTGTTTTGAAATACTTGTGGTGAGAATACATTGCTTGCTTTTAATTACAGACACAAGTACTTCAGAACTTTTACGGATTGCCTAAGTTTCTATATTGCCCTAAAGTCCCCTTTATCATGAACCGTTAATTACTTTGTGTGAGCGTGAATGCTGTAAATAGATCTATTTGAGTTGAAATCCTCGTACGAGCGTTTTTAGCTCTCACTAGACAACTTTACTAGCCTATAAGGACACATTTCATATGAGGAACTTTAGGTGTATGGCAATGCATCTACTGGGGCAAACTTGTAACAGCTAGAACTTGGATTAACGCTTTAGTGTCATGAGCTTAGTAAATTAGTAATTCTTGGATTAACACATAAACTGAGCTGTTCGAGGCATCAACATCAACTGATTATACACACGATCGAACACATAGACTGAGCTTTTTGAGGAGGACCCTCAGGAGGCTGACCCAGAGTTGTCTTCAAAGGAAGACCCCTCAAAGGAGGATTCATTTGAGGAGGATCCGATGAAGGATGATGAGCCACTATAGGCTCAGGCTGCACCTGCATCACCTACCCAACCACCACCTACCATATCTGCTCCTATTGTCTAATCTGGACAAGAGATTCCCTTACGCCTCCCATATAGGTTACACCATAACAGGCCACTTCTTATGCTTACACCGAGGAAGACGGTATGTGCATCGTTTACCCTCTCACCATCTATTGAGGCGGCTATCGTCAAGGAGATTGTTACACCACCTCGTAAGAGGTGCAAATCACCTTCACCACCACCATCACCTTCATCATCATCTATCATCATCACCACCATCATCAGTATCACCATCACCACCACCTGCTATGCTACCACCTCGCAAGAGGTTCAGGATGACCTCACCATAGCAGGATACTACTACCAAGGCTACGGCTGAGGCCATCATTCCTGCTAGACTTCGTAAGAGGTCAGATGCCCGTCATTGGACATGGGTTCAGCCAACTCTTCATACGTGGAGAGATGAGGAGGGTTCACCTAAAACATTTGAGTTAGGAGAGAGCTCTACAGCAGCTCATGTACTTTCGGTTACCGACGAGCCCATTCATCATACCATACCATTACTAGTGGCCAGGATGGTTCATCAAGAGACATATCGAGGAGACATATGATCACCTGGAGGAGCTTCTAGTAGAGAGATTTGAGGATATGGAGCACGATATCAAGGGACTCTGTGATGACATGATGACATCACAACAAGATGTAGAGACCCTACAAACCACCTTATCGATATATCGTGAAAGGAATTTGGACTTGGAGATCCGCTTAGAGGAGACTGATACCTGCTTACAGGAGAGCGAGGTTAGAGAGATCAGACTTTCAGCACGTATGAGAGCTCTAGAGGATCGTTTTGGACCACCTAGCTAGAGGTGATATATTAGTATCATATGTAGCTATATTGATGTTGTAGCCTACTAAGCCGAGTAGTACTCGACTAGTAGCATTAATATGACGCTTTTATTCTTTTATTTTTGTAAAATGATGTATCAGATATTAATTCTATTATGTTGGTTGTAATTATGCCATCTTATGATATTTATTTATTTTTCCATGGTTGTTTATATTATATCTTTGCATGTCATGACTTTATCTTATGCGAAATCTTATTGTGTATTGTTATATTTTGTGATTTTGAAGAAAATGCCAACAACAAGACAAGGTTTTAATCCTGCCGCCATCGAGCAATTGATCGCTCAGCGTGTGGCTGATGCAATGACAGCCTACGAGGCTAACCGAAACAGCAGAAATGGAGTGAACAATGAAGCAAGTAGAAGTGTTGAAGGTATGGATCACACGGTTCATAACTGTTCTTACAAGGAGTTTTTGACTTGCAAACCCCGTAATATCCATGGAACAGAAGGAGCCGTTGGCTTATCCTGATGGTTTGAAAAGATAGAGTTTGTATTTCACATATGCAATTGTGCTAAGAATTTTTAAGTGAAGTATGATACGTGCACCTTGATGGATGGTGCACTAACTTAGTGGAACTCCAATGTGCAATCAGTTGGATTGGATGTTGCTTACGAAACAACATGGAAAGAACTGACACCGATGATGACCGATGAATATTGTTCAAGGAATGAGGTTCCGAAGATGGAGACTAAACTCTGGAACCTGCCAGTGAAGGGAACTGACATTGTTGGTTACATCGAGCGTTTTCAAGAGTTGGCATTACTTTATCCCACCATGGTTTCACCCGAATACAAAAAGATTGAGAGGTACTTCTGGGGTCTTACGGATGACATTCAAGGGAATGTTACCTTATCTAAGCCAACAAGGATCTAGGAAGCCATTCATATGGCTCATGACTTAATGGATCAGGTCGTGCTATCTAAGGCTGTGAATGGTGGAGAAAATAAGAGGGAGTGGGATGACAATGGAAACAACTCTGGGCAACAGAATAAGAGACAAGAGGTTGTTAGGTCTTTCACTGCTGGAACGAGCAAAAGGAAAGGGTATGTAGGAACTACTCGTCTTTGCAATCGGTGTAAATTTCACCAAGTTGGACCTTGCACGGTTCAATGCGGAAACTACAACAAGATTGGCCACATAGCTAGAGACTGCAGTGCCTCTACCCAGACTGCTTCTGCAACAAAGTAGAGAACTCCACCAACATGCTTTGAATGTGGGGTGAAAGGACACTACAAGAATTTACGTCCATACTTAAAGAATCAGAATCGTGGTAATCAAAATAGGAATGGAGGAGCTCGTGGAAGAGCATTCGTGCTAAGTGGGGGAGAAACCCGCCAGGACCCTAATGTAGTTACTTGTATGTTTCTCCTCAATAACCATTATGCTTCTATTTTATTCGATACGGGTGCCAATAGGAGCTTTGTGTCAACTGCATTTAGTCCGCTTATAAATATTGCGCCCACTGCTTTAGACGTTAAGTATACTATTAAACTGGCTAATGAGAAGTTAGTAGGAACCGACACTATAATTCGAGGTTGCACTTTAAATTTGCTAAACCGCCCATTCAACATAGACCTAATGCCTATAGAACTCAAAAGCTTTGATGTCATCATAGGGATAGATTGGTTGTCAATGTACCATGCAGTGATTGTTTGTGATGAGAAACTAGTCTGTCTTCCTTAGGGTAATGAAACTTTAACAATCCAAGGAGATAGGAGTGAATCTAGGTTGAACATTATATCTTGCATCGAAACACAGAAATACCTACAGAAAGATTTTTATGTGTTCCCGACACACATTAAGGAGAATAAGCCTGAAGAAAAGTCAGAGGAGAAGCGACTTGAGGACGTGCATGTTGTTCAGGATTTTTTGGAAGTCTTTCTCGAAGACTTGCATGGACTCCCGCCAACTAGACAAGGCTAATTTCAAATCAATTTTGTGCTAGAGCGGCACTAGTGGCACGAGCACCATATAGACTAGCCCCTTCGAAAATGCAAGAGTTGTCTAGTCAATTGCAAGAACTTACGGAGAAAAGGTTTATTAGACCAAGTTCCTCGCTATGGGGAGCTCCGGTTTTGTTTGTCAAGAAGAAGTATGGATCCTTCATAATGTGCATTGACTACCATGAATTGAACAAACTGACTGTGAAGAACAGGTATCCATCACCGAGGATTGATGATCTCTTTGATCAGTTACAAGGCTCTAGTGTCTGCTCTAAGATCCACCTGTGATCAGGTTACCATCAACTTAGGGTCAGGGATGATGATATCGCGAAGACTTCATTTAGGACTCGTTATGGCTATTACGAGTTCCAAGTGATGCCATTTGGACTGACCAACGCACCAGCGGTATTCATGGATTTGATAAATCGGGTGTGTAAACCGTATTTGGACAAGTTGTGATTGTGTTCATAGACTACATCCTAATCTACCCTCGAAGCAAGGAAGAGCATGTGGAGCATTTAAAGTTAATCTTAGAATTGCTCAAGAAGGGAAAGTTGTACGCAAAATTCTCTAAGTGTGAATTTTGGATTCCAAAAGTATAATTTCTCGGACACGTGATTGATAGTCAGGGCATTCATGTTGATCTCACAAAGATCGAGGCTATCAAGGACTGGGCAACACCTACGACACCAACAGAAATACGCCAATTTCTAGGTCTTGTCGGTTACTGCTGAAGATTTATTAAAGGATTTTCAAAGATCACCAAGCCCCTGACCAAACTGACTCAGAAAATCAAAAGTTAGATTGGGAAGAAAAAGCAGAGTCAACATTTCAACTATTAAAGCATAAGCTTTGTAGTGCGCCAATTTGGCATTGGCTGAAGGAACTGACAATTTCGTAGTCTATTGTGATGCATCGCATAAAGGATTGGGTGTTGTATTAATGAAAAGGGAGAAAGTTATAGCTTATGCATCTCGTCAACTGAAAGTTTATGAGAAGAACTACACCACATGATTTGGAACTAGGAGTTGTAGTGTTCGCTCTCAAAATCTGGAGACACTACTTATATGGCATGAGATGCACCGTGTTCACTAATCACAAGAGCCTACATTACATACTTGACCAAAAGGATCTAAACATGAGGCGGCATCGATGGATCGAGCTACTCATTGATTATGACTGTGATATCTATTATCACTCTGGAAGGGCGAACGTTGTAGCAGATGCCTTAAGTCGAAAGGAAAGGATGAAGCCGCTACGAGTTCGAGCATTGGTCATGACAATAAACTCAAATCTTCCGTCTTAGATTCTGGATACATAAGTTGAAGCAATCATAGAAGAAAACAAAAAGGAGGAAAACCTCCGTGGTATGGACAAAGAGTTCGAGACTCGTCCAGATGGAACTCGGTGTTTCATGAACAAGAGTTGGTTACCACACTTTGGTGGACTAAGGGATTTAATCATGCTTGAATCGTATAAATCTAAATATTCTATCCATCCATGATCTGACAAGATGTATCATGATCTCAAAAAGCTTTACTGGTGGCCTAACATGAAGGAAAATATTGCCACGTATGTTAGCATGTGTTTGATATGCTCGAAGGTGAAAGCCGAGTATTAGAAGCCATTCAGTTTACTGGTACAACCTGAGATGCCCTATTGGAAATGGGAAAGAATAACTATGAGCTACCAAAGACGTCAAGCGATTATGATACCATTTGGGTGATCGTTGATTTTCTCACTAAGTCCGCATATTTCCTACCGATTAAA
Source organism: Tanacetum coccineum (assembly GCA_026074375.1). Taxonomy (NCBI): domain Eukaryota; kingdom Viridiplantae; phylum Streptophyta; class Magnoliopsida; order Asterales; family Asteraceae; genus Tanacetum; species Tanacetum coccineum. The sequence continues at coordinate 88,800 of BQNB010000766.1, forward strand.
GAGACCGATAAAATGAAAAGGATGACGAGATTGTATATAAAGGAAGTAGTATAAAGGCCTGGAATGCCAGTGTTGATTATCTCAAACTGGGACAGCCATTTAACATCTAGGTTTGGCAGTCGCTCCAGAGAGCTTTGGGAACTCGTCAGGACATGAGCACTACTTATCATCCACAGACCGATGGGCAAAGTGAAAGGACCAGCCAAATGTTGGAAGATATGTTACGCACCTGTGTGATTGATTTTGGTAATGGTTGGGATAACCATTTACCATCAGTTGAATTCTCCTACAATAACAGTTACCACTCCAGCATTAAGTCTGCACCATTTGAGGCATTGTACGGAAGGAAGTGTCGATCACCTATCTGCTAGACCGAGGTTGGTGATAGACAACTCATTGGTCCATAGATCATTCATGAAACCACCGAGAAGATCGTCCAGATTCGAAGCAAAATGCAAGCCGCACGTGACCGACAAAAGAGTTACGCCAATGTGAGGCGTAAACCCCTAGAATTTCAGGTTGGGGATAAGTTCATGTTAAAAGTTTCATCATAGAAGGGCATGATTTGTTTTAGAAAACGAGGAAATTTAAACCTGAGGTATATTAGACCATTAAGGTTTTAGCTAAGGTTGGACCTGTAGCTTACCGGCTCGAGCTTCCACAAGAACTAAGCGCTGTACACAACACATTTCACGTCTCCAATCTTAAGAAGTGCTTGTCAGATGAATCACTCGTCATTCCATTAGAGGAAATCTAATTGGATGATAAACTTCATTTTTGTTATACTTCGTAAATTCAGGTCATTATTTTAATCCATACTTTATTACTATTTTTACTTTTGAGTGAAATTTTGCTTTTTACTATTTACCCGAATAATTATTTTGTGTTTCTATTTAAGCTTAAGCCGTCTTTAGGTTTATTATCCGTCTATGTGCCCTACGTAATTTATTATTTTACCAAAGTATCTCATATGATGTAATTCTATTTTTATCTTACATGTTTTTGCTTCGTGGTTCCGCCTAAACTTTTATAATATTTTACGCCTTTACCCGTTAGCTCTAAAACTACCCACTTATTCTAAATTTATACCCTAAATTTTAACTATTACCAACTAATACAATATTTTAGCTAAATCACCACCTCATCTCATGAGGTAGCAATTTCTTATAGTGTCTTATGACACTTTGCACCAAGAGCTCATACAATTAACATTTGTCCATCCCATTTGCATGATCTTTTTATTCAATTTCTTTCATTTATCATAGTAAAAAAAACTACACATTTGCTCTTTTACTTCCTTTGTTGCCGTACCATAAGCCACCAACACCAACTTTTCATTTATTTATTTTTTTTCTACTAAAATTCTATCATAATTTGAAGGTTTTATGTGCTATATAGATTCTTGGTGTTAAACCTCTTCTAGAATATCAAGAAGCATCATTTTTTAAGGTTTATTAGTTGATTATCATGGTGGGCTAATGTAGTATTTCATAATGTTTTACAAGATAAAAAAGGGTACATTGTTATGGTAAAGTAATGGTGTTCAAGTTACTTAGTTAAACTTTTCAAGACAACATCAAGGTTTATAATTAAGGGTTTGTTTAAGAGGTATAAGGGCTGAAGTAAAGGGGTATTGCAAGTGTTAGTAATTGGGTAAATCATCATTAGTGGGTTGAAGAAAAATCAAGTTGCAAGTGTGAGAAATTCTTTGTGTTAAAATCCTCATTATCCTTTAATTGTAAGAGTTGTTCTAATTTCTTTGTCTCTTGTAAATTCTTATATTTAATTTTCTTGTAATTTTTCTGTATTTGTATGTATTTATACTCTTTATTATATATTTGTAATAATTATTATGGCATTGTACATTAAATGGTTAAGGGAAAAACTTGATTGGATTGGTTTTGCAATAAGCTTTTTATGGCAGATTCCGACCATCAGCTTATTAGGTATACTTCGAAATATTTTTGGCTTGTAAGGTTCTGAGAAATTAAATAAAGACCTAGATAAAAGTCTTAGGTTCGCGTGGCCCTTCGGATGAAGTCGTGGTGATGCCCGATGAATGAGTTATCGCCGAAATGGTGAAACTAGTCAAATTTTACACTCAAAATTTGATTTGAGGGTAGGTTCAAATTTTTGTATAACAACACCTATTTTTTTTTTTAAATTGTAGGTTCTAGATATTGAGCTAACTTAAACTTTGGCGGTTATTTCGGCCTTTGCGGACGCACGGTTTAAGAAATACACTTAATTTAGTGAAGCGGTAAAATTCTAGAAAATGGCAGTTTGGTATTAAAGGGTAATTTGGTAATTTCACTTGGGCTCTGGAACTTTTTGGGCAGTGGGGCCCACGAATTTGGAAAATAGACTCAAAAATATTTTCGTAGGCAAAAACCTCGCATTTATATCATTTACGGATAGGGATTTACACCCCTGTGAAGTAGAGTAAATTCAGAATTTGGAAACGACTTGTTGTTTTAAAGTCATAATAAAAACGTATAAATTTTTATGAATTAGGCTCATAAGGAATGAAAATAGATACATGTTTGGGACTTATAAAAAGATTAGACATTATGTTTTGAGTAAATTGTATTTCATAAAAACATAAGTTCAATGCCATACATTTCGGAAAATATTTTATAAAATGTACTCGTTCTTTTGTGTGAATGTTGTGTATTATATTATTTTATTGCTAAGTTACTTCGTTATCTCTAGGTTGCTCCTTGGATTGTATTGCCTATTTCGACGTTCGTTTCGTCACTTCTTGACGTCATTTCTGTTGATTCATATTAAATCGCTAAAAGGTGCGTTCATAGCCCCTTTTTATCACTTAATGTTTTTCAAACTCCACGGGGGAGATTACATGCTTGTTTTACATTTTGGACACAAGTATTTAAAAACCGTATGTTATGCCTGATATTATTGCCTAAGTTCTGCTACTGCCATTTAAGTCCCCTTTGAATCATGAACCGTTAATTGCTGTTGTAGTAAGTGTGAGTGTTGTGGATAGATCTATTGGGACTGACAATCCCCGTCCGGGTAGTTAAACATTTGTACCATGTTAAACGGGCGCATTTAACATTTGTAGTACTAATTAGGGTGTTTAGTAGAACACCTTACATTTTTATGGCATCTCCATTGCATTGATTGCAATACTTGTTAAGGCTCTGTGTCATGAGCTTAGTGTAATAAAAATTGTTTCGACATATGAATGTGTTTCATTGTCGTCTTCTTAATTAATTCTTATGGTCCATTACTTATTTAATTAAACCTATGAATATCACTCAACAATTTTTGTTGACCGTTTTAACATATTTTAATCTTAGGTCCTAAGGTATGAATGCTTGGATGGGAGCTGCGTGGATATCATTGGATGGACTTTGTTGTTAATTTTCCTTTGATGAAACTAAAATCTTAAAAACTTATGTCATGTTTAAACTTATGTATGTTTTAAATGTTTGTGTCAATTTGAAACTTGTGGGACCTTGTTTTAAAACTCTAATAATGCAAGTATCAAATTTATAAAATGTTATCTTTTAAAACGTCTCTTTCTGAGGTCGTGCCTATGACTTGTACTATGACGTCGCACCCCGGTTACCTTTCCGCTGCTAACAGATTTTAGGAGTGTGGTAGATTGGTATCAGAGTTGCAGTCATAGAGAACTGGGTCGTTTTTAAAAACCTAGACTCTGGCTATTTTTTAAAATTAAGAGTCTTTAATCGTTCTATCTGATATCCGTGCGCGCATACTCTCTTATTTCTTATGATGAGGTGTCATTTTATACCCTATTTCGGGGTCATTTAACCCCCTAAATCATGCAAATATGTCCAGATTACGTGCTTAATCGTTTGTTTTCAGGTTTTTAGCACTTGGATGGCATCTGGAGGAAATACACGTGACTTGGGCTCATTTGGAGAAGAAACGGACAAGATTACGAACCTACACCAAATCTCTTGAAAATTTATGCATACAGTGCGTGGAGACGGCGTCGCAGGCACAAAGCGACGCCGTCGTGATCTATCTGGTGACGGCGTCAGGAATCTCGCGACGGCATCAGGACGTGGCCGACTTAAAGAGGATCTAGAATCCTCTACGTGGCGACGGCGTCAGGATTTCAAACAGCAATTTTCTTATATATATTAAATCGAAATTAGGGTTTTAAGTGTGTAACTTTGTATAATTTTAGGGAGATGAACCCTAGTCATTTGAGAAGCTTTTAAGGTCGTTTTTAGGGCCTCAAAACCCTATTGTAACTACCTTTAATCCATGTTTTAATCAAGTAAGATCATCTATCATTAATCATTTAATATGTCTATGTGATGTGTGATTAATTTGTGTTCTTGCTTTATCTTTAACATGCTAGGCTAAACCCTCCTTTGTATTTACTTATGATTGCATGAAACTTAGGTTTTATATCCTTTTGATGTTGCTTCTTGTTGGTGGATGTGCGTGTTAGGCTCTAGAAAACTAGCCATAAGATATTAAATTGGCATAGACGTCTAGGAAAACGCGAGTAGTGTAGAAAGGATACCATCGGTAATAGTCTTCATGCTACCTTACCCCTAATATGGTTGATCCCTCTTAAGTTATTTCACATGCATTTAATATACTCTTAGGGGCCTTGTAATAGTCTTCATACTACCTTACTTGTGTGTTGCCCTAACGAAATATTAAATAGACGGCGGGTTCGTGTAATCCGTTCATGACCTAGGAAATACTTACACAAATCATCACAAGTGTGACAAGGAAACAGATCTAGGAGAAGCAATCTGAGGAGTAGTGTATGATTAGGTAAATACATCTTTTTATCATAAAGTTATCACCATTAGTTTAGATTATATTTAGTTTAATTATTAGTTATGTTAACCAACCTCTCAAACCCATGATATTTACCTGCTTTCTTATAAATATAAAAACACAAAAAGAATCTTCTCTCAACCTCTTAGAATTCTGTTAGACCGTGTTCGAGCCTTCTCAACCTATTTCCCTAAAGAACGATAACAACCCCCGAGTCTTGCATGCAACGATTAGGTACACTGCCTAGGGGATTGTAAAACTTCCTGTGAAGTCTTACGAGACCCGCACATCAAGTTTTTGGCGCCACTGTGTGGGAAATAGTTAGGTTTCGATCATTGTTTAACTTAGTTCTACTCGCTTGATTCCTATCAAGTGAGAATTTTAATTCCAGTACATTAGCTTTCTCGTAGTCTATCTTTTCTTTATGTTAATTGTTTTGTAATCCATTCTCGTCAACCACCATAGGAGACGCGAATCCTATCTGTACTCTTAGAGATTACTCTAAACCTAGCTACGAGGGCTGTAGGAATACCATTAAGCTCCCCTTAGGGAACAATGGGCCACCAAAGCAGAACCTCTTCATTTTTCATGAACATACTGGTCCAAACCCTCAGCCCCAGGCGTTAGGAACCACTTTCGAGACTCGAGTACGGGACTACATGGTAGCACACACCGAAAGGATGGAAAGATTTGAGAATGCCATTTTCAAACAGCCAGAGGAGATCAACGATAGGATGACTGAAATGTTCGGCCTTCTTAAGGAACTCACAACCAGCAGGGCTCTCGAAAAAGTGTTGATCAGAGAAGAGACTAAATCCCTCGTCACTAAAAACGTAAATTATATATCTCTCGCCAGAGGAGAAGAAGAAAGGAATGACAATGATGATATGGCAGCCGACAGCGGCATTAACAGGACATATACGAAAATGCCAGTAAAGGAAGCCGAAAAGGAGACTGAAGCTGAAAAAGGAACCAAAAACAAACCAATCAAAAGAGCTGAAAGAGAAGAAACAGCGGAGGCATCCAGCTCTCGGCCCGTAGGGTATTACTCGAAACATAGAATCAATGAAAAACTAATCGAGGGACTTATTGATAATCATAGGTTCAATGACTCCCCGTCAGGAATCCGAGCTGGAAAAGTAAAAGGAAAGACTTATAATTTGTTACCTAGGAGGCCCGTTTATGAAGCAATCCTTAGAAAAAAATAACAAGGAAGGACAAAATCGGAGGAAATTTTGAAATACCTTGTAACATAGGAGGTTTGAAACGCATCAACGCCCTAGTAGACCAAGGATCCGACGTAAACGTCATGCCTCTCTCTACCTACATGAAACTAACCGATGAAAGGCCTGCAGAAACCGACATTAGGCTTTCCCTGGCTAGTCACTCGTATATCTATCCCTTAGGAATAGCCAAAGACGTGTTAGTAGATGTTGTTGGGTATGTGTACCCCATGGACTTCGTGATCTTAGACATAAAGGAAGATGAAAAGAGGCCCTTTATCTTAGGAATACCGTTCCTGAAAATGACTAAGGCCGTGATTAAGTTCGATAAGGGCACCATAACTCTAAGATCTAGAAAGAGTTAAATAAGTTTTCATAGGATACCTGAATCCCTCTGTAAGGTCGAGAAAGGGATTAAGAACGGTATAGAGCCAATAGCCCCCACTATGACCGTAAATAGGCTAGTCTTGGAATGGGAAGAAAAGATAAAACTTCACCAGGAAAAGGAGATGAAGTTCGACCAATGGATGAGCAAAAACTTCAGAAATAAGCATCCCGCTCTTGTCAAGATAAAAAACAGAATGGATGATGAAGGAGAAGTCACGTAAGGACGTGTGACTTCGAGTCTAGCTACAAGACTCATAAATAAAGAAAAGCGCTTCTTAGGAGGCAACCCAATGTTTATTTTTCTCACATATTAGGAGTGTCGTGTGTTTTAATTCTTTTCATTTATTCTTTTATGTTTGAATCATTTTGTAATCATGCTTTGTTTGTTTGTAACTTCGTCTTATTTACAACCAAATGTATTTTGCATAAAATAAGTGTAAGTGAATATATCTGATTTTCAAGAACCAATTCAAACATAATTAAAATAAATCGTTTTGATTAATTCGTGTCAGTTTCGAGTCATATGATTGTAATAATTAATTCCAGGTTTTTATGCAGTGATTTCTACAGAAATAACTTACAAAATTGCGTGCAGGAAATTTCTCATTAAAAACGAAGAAGAAATCTTCACAGTGCCTGGAGACGGCATCGGGATTAAAACCCGACGGCGTCACGTCTCTAGCAATGTGAAGATTCTAAATTTTTCAAGTATTTTTGAAAAATAGAATAATATTTAAATTTTGTAATTCTTTTATAAACCTGCATAAACCTATTATTACATCATTACTCTTATCCTATCTTTACTGCTTTCATAAAGTCAAAACCCTAAATTCTTGTTGTATATATATATCTATCTCACTGATTTTATGCTTGGTGTACTTGTCCTTGCCTTTGTCTTTGATTGCAGTTTATATATGATAAGAAGAAGCTTGGAAATTCTTAGGAAGTTTCATTAGACGATTCTTGGAGGATGATTTAACCAGTTATCGCATGTTTCTTCTCTATTATTGAGCAAACCAGGGAAGTACTAGTTTCTTTTACTTGTTTTTTTCCCTTTATACGTTTTTACGGGTATTTCTATAGAACATTAGGGACAATGTTCAACTTAAGTGTAGGGGGAAATAAGCCTTAGAAACTATTCCTTCAATTGCCATTTGCTTTGTCCTTAAAATGATGGGTAATATATCGAAACATAGCATAAAAATATAATTTTGACCAAAATTTAAAATTTTTATAACACATACCGACGAAAACCGAGTATTAATAGCGTCTCATGGATAGGAATGCGTATGACTAGCACAAAAACTCTTAAAATTCCACCCCAAAAATATGAGGATCGCCTTTAGATCTTTTGGAATTCGGGTATCCATTATTGATACCCAAGATAGTTTATACCTTTAGCTTTCTCGAGTTAAGGTTCGAATGCAGTCATATGTGTCTATTCTGTCGTTATGGATGTGTATGTATGGTCTATGTCATCTTTTCTGGAGCATTGGTATCGGTATTAAATTATATGAGTGTACCGGTAGTATATTAAATTCTAGAACTTGTTTTTGTGATGCATCCTGATAACGCCTAAATTATACATGTTTTTGGTGGCGTTATTTATACATATTTTATCATTTCTCATGAACTTTTGATACTTAATAGCATGAAATACTTACAGGTTCACTTGAAGACATCCCAAGCTCAAATAAAGCAAAGATCAAGTACTAATACACTTCGGAAAGCAAGATACAAGAAAAGATAAAGTCTCAAAGCTAAAAAGTGCAAATGTGCGCCGCACTTACCCTTTGTGCGCCGCACTTCCCATCTGGCTACGCAAATAAATGAAGTCATTAAATACTATCGCATTAACACACCAAGTGCGCCGCACAAATTATTTTGTGTGCCGCACTTCTACCCGAAAATCAGCCTATAAATAGAGCCAAAATTCTCACACATTTCATCAACTCATTCTTACACACTTCTCTCATCTCACACACAATCCCTTCTCCTCGAAATATCCTAAACCTTCCCCACCTTTTCCTAAGCCATAAAACACCATACCTTTTGAAAATTCAAGATCGAATGACCAAGAACGAAGAAGAACATCATTTTAGTTTATTATGAAAGTTCATATTGAATCATCCTATGTTATAAACTATATAGCCATGAGAGGCTAATTCTCTCATGACTACTCGGTGAAGTTATGATAATGAATAAGTGTTTGGTCTGATCATGATCTCAAGCTTATGTTGCAACCCTATTATGTCTTATCTTGTCGATTTTGCTTATCAAACTTAGATTGTATAATCGTATCGGTATAGGTCGAAAGACCCGTTATGATCTATATGGTTTTAAAGATTTGTCTATGGTTTTTATCGTCTGTGTTGAGAAATCTACGTTTGTAAATTGATAAACAAAATAAGCTTTGATATAATAAGTAACTGGATCATCTGGATGACACATTTGGTCTAGCTAACTAAATATAAGTCTTAAGTTAATTAAGTTAATTTGTAAAAACGTTTTCTAACAAGAAATCCTTTTTATAAGTTAAGGTTCCATCTTTAAGGTCTTAATCATTACCACTGCTTATAAATTATTTTCAACTATTCGAGTAGTCATCCTTATTATCACTGGGTAAAACAAAAGTTATTTTCAAAATTGTTAAAGTCTATTTTTCTTCTGATTATTTGAACAGTACTCAAATCTCTGTGGACGACCTAGTCTTACCTAAAAATATTATACTACATACGTGGGTTATACTTTTACCTGTGTGTTTCCCTATAATAAAATTGGTATTTTTAGTCATTATAAATTTAAAGTTTTTAAAACACATCAAAGTTTTTGGCGTCGTTGCTGGGGATTTTTAAGCTGTTCTGTAGTCAACTCTGGAAAATTATTTTAACTCCCCTTCTTTTTTAAAAATCGCCATACAGTTTTCTGGCAAACCGACCCAAACAAATTCTCCTTTAGATGCATATACGTGCTTCCAATTCTGAACTTGTTTAACCGTTACCTGAGCCTGAACGCACTCTGAATCGAAGACTTCATCGACAAAATAGAAGAGTTCCATTCGATCAAAGAAACAACCCACCTCAACACCCGAGAGTTGTCTATCCACTAATTCTCGACATAAATTACTTCCGTCACTTTCTCATTACCCTTCAAAACCTCTATCCCATGGATGACGAACCCATGTGGGCTGCCGACTGTGTTGTCGCTCAGACTCTTGGTTCCGCAATCACTATTCCTGAAACCGCAAACAAATTTGTCATTAAATGTAACCACTTGACTCTCGTCAAAGGAAACCAATTTGATGGTAAAACCAAAACCGATCCTCACAAACACATTCATGAATTCCTCAGAATCTGTGATATGTTTAAATACAGAGATACCAAAAATGAAGTTGTCCGCCTAATGATGTTTCCCCTATCACTCACTGGAGAAGCAAAAATATGGCTGGACGAACTCAACGAAGAAACTATCGAGACATAAGATGAACTTCATGTGGAAAACTAGAAGGGGGGTTGAATAGTTTACCGCTTTTTAATTTAAGGTTTTAAAGGTTTTATAAAAATTCTTGATTCGACTTTGTGTGAATTCAACACTTGCACAATATGAACAATATACTTATCTAAACAATTAATAGGATAGTATGAAAAATTAATTTAAGACCAGAGATAAGAGTAAGAACGATCAAACCACAACGTGAGGATTTATAGTGGTTCGGTAACGAAGCACCTCTTCGCCCTACTCTACTCCTCAAGCACCTAACTCGAGAATTTTCTTTACTATGTCAACAAGCTCCCTTATAGCGGAGAAAACCTTACACAACTTTCGCTTATCTTGATTTCTGACACTAAGCTAGATGTCGAGTTCTAATCTTAGCTAGAACCAATCTACCACAACTTCACAACTTCACTACACAACTTTGCTTCACGACTACACAACTTCTTCACACCTTAGTTTTCTTCACACCACTACTTCACCAAGCCACTACTATAATCACACCTAACTAACACTACTAGGAAAGATCACCAAGATCCAACTATACTTACAACAATCACCAAGATCTAACAACTACACAACTTTACAAGATTTACAAATGATTTACAAGTTATGATATGGATGCAATAAGATTGCAACAACACACAAAGGTGTAATACTTCTTCACTTGATGATGGAAGTATTCTTCTCTTGCACTTGAGGAATTGAGCTTGGATCACTTGGAAACAAAGCTTTATGATTAAATGATCAAAGGATTTTAATGAGATGTGTGGGCTGTTTTTGATCAGAAAGAATGAGTGCAAAAGGTGAGAAAATAGTGGGGAATAGTCCAGTATTTATAGGACATTTTGGAGGAGCGTCTACCTATGGGCGGTCCCCTTAAATAGGTGCGCGGTCCCCTTAAAATTAAGGGGGCCGCCCATGTATTTAAGGGGGCCGCCCTATACTAGGCGCTCCCTAGTTTGTTTTTTGTGTAGGGGGAATTTTCTAGAACTTTTCTAGCCATTTTAGGTCCGAAAATTTGAAATTCAAAATGTTTTTTTTGAATAAAACATTTCTTTTAATTGTAGAAAATGTTTTGTAATTTTTATAAAAATGTTTACAACATTTTATAAAAGTGTGAAGTTGAATAAAAATTTTCTTTATCATAAAATGCATTAAGCATTTATTTATTCATACCTTTAAGTGATATAACTTTCGAAATGAAATTTTACTACAGATGTGTCGTTGTGAGTAGGTATTTTATGTATCAAGTTTTACTATTTATTTTATGCCGACTATACCTAAAAACAGCACTCTAACGAGCAGTGTACCCGGTCAAGATGTAGCTTTGTTGGTAAGTAGGGTGTCGATCACTAAGAGCGAGAGCGTTAATATCTAATTTATCAGTATTTTAGTTATCTATCTAATTTATGCAAAACCTAAACTAATGATAAAGGGGGTTTCAGCCTGAGAGACTGGCACGGTTTTGGTGTCTAATCTAAGGATTTGATGACAATTAACACACACAAGTTAATAGACAAAAGATAAAGAAGAGGTCAAGCCTGATGTAAGGAAAACAATATTAGCCATGTTTAATTAAATAGAACATTGGTTTGTTTATTTAGTGCAATGAATGCTTATCTCAATGGTGAAATTAGGTAAATAAGTATAAGACATGAGTAACCCTGTCACGATTCCCATGTTCGCCAACTGTATTTCGTTTGTAAATTATAATCTATCTTAGGTGTTCAATAATTTTTATCTTATTAAACCCTAGCCTATTAGGGCTTTACCCACTTACATGCAAATATGGAGAGCCATCCCGGACTCTTAGCCTACGCCCACACAACACCGAAGTTGCAGCGCATTAAATATGTAGGACTAGACCCAGTTGAATGATAGGTCACATACAAGCACGTAAACAAGTATAAAATGGTAAACATAATCAAACAATCAACGATAAATTAAGACAATCGAGATAAACAAACCAAACATTAAATCTTCATAAGCATGGCTGATACCTAAAGGTATCAGCCCATAGTCATTGTAAAAATACACATGGTTTGATATATGAACGATTAAAATAAAGAAACCTCAATCGAACGCGTATTTGGTTGTGTGAAGATTACAAGAGTTTTCTTATGATCTTAAGGCTCATTTCTGACCTTCTTGGCTCTTCTATACGTCTGAGAGTCGACTTGGTGGTTTAGGGATTTTTTTGCACACCTAAAACTGAGTTTTAATGTCTTGTATTTATAGCGTCTGAAAAATTGGTCAATACGCCGTATTCAATGCAATCAATACGGCGTATTGATGGGGTTTCCTTAAAGTACGGTCCACGCTCATTAATGGCATTAAGTACTTGATTTGATTGTTGACCAAGACCATTAATTATATTAATTTCAGGATCGTTGACTGTTGACTGCATTAAATGCAGATCTTTGACTTTTGACCAATGAATACAGCGTATTAAATATCTCGTATTGGGTCTTGATCCTTGGAGTGCGCGCTACGTTTAAATCAATCACGATTAATTGCCATCAATCAAATTAACTGCAGATCTTTGACTGACGACCAGCTGGATACGGCGTATGTAGTCAGATATAAGTCTTCTTAAAATGTCTTCGTTTAAGCTCCAATACTTGCGCCTTTTAGATTCTTTTCACAAATCACTCCATAATCACTTAAATAACAAACTTTAAGCAATTAAGTACCTAATCTTGCAGTAAGTATATAAAAAATGGGTAAAATTCATGGGATAAATAATAGTAAAATGTAACGTTATTTGATGTTATCAACTACTAATTACTTGTTTACGTTTAATTTTACATTGAACGTTTTTATATTTTGTGATTATCAAAACGTAAAGATGTGAAAAATATTAATAATGTTTTTAGGCATTATTTCTATCAACAATCTCCCCCTTTTTGATGATTACAAAATTTAAACTCATTAAATGTAAAATTATTTTTAAACAAGTATTTAGTGAGTTTTATGTCATTTCTTCCCCTTTTTGTAGAATCAAAAAGGCATCGTCGATAATTTCTAATAAAATCGATGGAATAAATGCTCCCCTTTGATGTGTGCTCCCCCTCGTTCAAGGGCACCAAGGAATCGAGCTATGGTTTCTTAGCTACAAACACGAGTTAGAACAATACAAATATTTCTAACATGTAGGAAGATGGAAGGAAAAATATGACAAGTGCAAGTAAACATCAAAGCAAAAGATACTTCATTCATTTAGGACAATGTGTGTGAACTTCACACAAGCATACATAAAGAAAAAAATATGATTTAGAAGCATATTAATACATAAAAAATCCTAAATAGCCATAGAAGGATTTTTGACTTGCTTGCGACACAAAAGTGTTTGATGATTATTTAGAGGCATATTATGAGATTAGTTGGTCGGAGAGTTTGGAGCAGAGGCGGTTGTGGAAGGGTAATCTCTTTGAACTCTAGGTGGTGGATGAGGTAGACTGAGGAGGAATTCAATCCAATTGATATCCTCACTTAAAGCAAGGAATTGTTTTGGGTGAAGATGCAACAAGGGAAATACCCAACATGGGTTTCAACTTGGTTGATGTTGAGGGTGTGTGGTAGGTTTAGAGAGTAAGGTGATGAGGGAATGTTGTTTTGTTGTTGTGAGAGATGCATGGCTAAGAGATTTGATAGGTCTTGTAGTTGATTAATGTCATCAACTAGGCTTTCTCTACTTAGAGATAGAGGTGGTGTGTGTTGAGTTTGGTTGTCACTTTGAGGTGGAGCTTGAGTGTGAGTAACATGTGAATTGATATGTGAGACAACTTATGGTGATGTGGGAGTGTCCTTAATGTAAGGATTTGGTAATGCTTGATTAGGGTGATTGTTTTCTTGAGATGGTTCATGATGAGGAGTGAGTGGTTTTGGCATTGGTGTAGGTGAACTTACATTGAGCTCATTGGATGTGTTACAAGGGTTTAGTTTCTTCCTCCAAATGGGTTTCACACTCATTTTGGCTACCCTTGATGGTTTGGATGTGGGTTTGTTAGGAGATGTCATTGGTGAGGATGATTGTGATGATGATGGTTGAGGATGTATTTATATTTTTCACGTCTTTACGTTTTGATAATCACAAAATATAAAGACGTTCAATGTAAAATTAAACGTAAACAAGTAATTAGTAGTAAATTGTCATTTCGATAATTATATCACTTAAAGGTATGAATAAATAAATTCTTAATGCATTTTATGATCAAAGGAAATTTGTATTCAACCTCAAACTTTTATAAAATGTTGTAAACATTTTTATAAATATTACAAAACATTTTCTACAATTAAAAGAAATGTTTTATTCAAAATAAACATTTTGAAATTCAAATTTTCAGACCTAAAACGGCTAGAAAAGTTCCAGAAAATTCCCCCTACACAAAAGACAAACTAGGGAGGCCCTAGTTAGGCGGCCCATTAATTACATGGGAGGCAAACCTTAATTTTAAGGGACGCCACATATTTAAGGGGACCGCCCACTAGGTAGCGCTCCCCTAGTTGTAATATACAATACTGGACTTTTCACACTATTTTTTTTCTCTCTTTTGCACTCATTGTTTTCTGCCCAACACAACCACATATCATCTCTAAAATCCTTTGATCATTTAATCATAAAGCTTTGTTCCAAGTGATCTAAGCTTAATTCCTCAAGTGGCAATGTGAAAAGAACTACTTTCATCATCAAGTGAAGAAGTATTACACCTTTGTGTGTTGTTGCAATCTTATTGCGTTACATATCATAACTTGTAAATCTTGTAAAGTTGTGTAGTTGCTAGATCTTGGATCTTTGTAAGTATAGTTAGATCGTGGTGATCTTACCAAGTAGTGCTAGATAGTTGTGATATAAGTAGTGTTGTGAATAAGTCTTGAAGTTGTGAAGAAGTCGTGAAGTTGTGAAGTCGTGAAAAGTAGTGATGTTGTGTGTGATAGATTGGTTATATGCTAAGATTAGAACTAGACATTTAGCTATGTTTCTTTGTCGTAAAGCGGTGTAAGCAACGTTGGTTTACCATTTCTCCGACATAAGGGACTTATTGACATAGTGAAGATAAATCTCGAGTTAGGTGATCGGGGAAGTGGTGTAGGGGCGAAGAGGTGCTTCATTGTCCGAACCACTATTAAATCATGCGTTGTGGTTTGATTGTTCTTACTCTTGTTTGTTGTCTTGCTTTAAGTTCTCATACTATCTTATTAATTGTTTAGATAGGTATATTATTCATATTGTGCAAGTATTGAATTCACATAAAGTCGAATCTAGAATTTTTACAAACACTTTAAAACCTTAAATTAAAAAGCGGTAAACTATTCAACACCACTCTTCTAGTTTTCTACAAATTGGTATCAACGTAGCACGTAAACTAAGATTTTTAAAATAACATTCATTTTTTTTGTTTTTTGTTTTTAAAACTTGATCGATCTAGGGAATCGGAAAAATATTTAGAGGGCAATCTATGCAAAGAACACACTATTTGAAAGTGATGGATTTATTTATTAGAAAAAATAGATTTGAAAACTTTATGTGAAATCAAAAGATCTGATCTTTGCATGTTATTACCGATGGTTAATTTTCCTCCTATTACAAAATAACTCTGAATCTAAAAAGGGTCGAAGTTGTTTTCGTTTTTACTTTTCATAAACAAAAATGATGATCTTAAAAAGAAACTTGCACAAAATAATAAAGCTAAAGTGGTAATTATAATTTTTTTATTTGCTTTGCCACGAAAGTATGCGGAAAGAATTTTTATGTGCACAAACCGCAAAAGAATTTGGGATACTTTGTTAATCCTCATCAGGTAATAATCCAGTCAAAGCTAACAATATGATCTTTTTGTTCAACATTATGAACAATTTACGATTGGAAGAGGATTCAATAGAAAAATGTCCCTGCAAAATTTAACACTATTATTACTAGATAAAAGGAACTTGATGAGGTTTTCTAGCAAGAATTTGTTTAGGAAGTTTCTTTGGGCATTACATCCAATATGGAGTGCAAAAAGTCACGGCGATTAAAGAATCAATAATCTAACAAAAAACACCTCTAACATCCTTGACGAACTTATTGGAAACTTGAAAGTTTTGAAGAGGTTAATACAAGAAAGATTTCGAAAACGTTCAAGGCAAGAAAGAAACAAAGTAGATCTTTGCATATAAATGTGAAAATGGAAGTAAGTGATAACAGATAGCTCAAGTCGATTGGGAAGACGAAGAGTATTGCTATGTGTTAAGATTCAAGAAATTATTCATGAGGACGAGGAAGATTTGTAAGACAACCATGAGGCGATAGCAAAACCTTCCAAAGAAGTAGAAATGATGGTTATGGTAAAGTGAAAGAAAATGTTTTAGATGTAGGTGATCCAAATCACCTCATTGGTGAATGTTCAAAGCCTCCAAAAGAATACAACGATAAAAGAGCATTTCATTGGAGAAAAAGAGCATGAGCGTTAATGGAGAAGATGAAATGGAAAGACTAAAGATGAAATTGTCTTGTTCCGCTCAAGAGACAGATGAAATGTTGCTTAGGAATAAACTTGGAACCCAGATGAGTCGGATAAAGATAGTGGATGCTTAAAACACTTTGACCGGGGATAATCGAAAGCTTGTTTTATTCATACAAAGGCATTAACAAACGGAGGAATCGTACTCTTTGGAGCAAACTTGCTCGGAAAAAATCATAGGACAAAGGTACGATTTCTCAAGACTCCCTAATAATTGAAAATGTTGAGAACGTAGATAACTTAACATATAGCTTGCTTAGTGTAGGTCAAATATGTGATAACAAATGCAAAGTAATATTTACCGAACACGATAGCGAGATAATCAAAGACGAAAAGGTTATAGGTAAAGGAATTAGGAAAGGAGGAATATATGTAGGAAAACTAGGAATAACGGAGAAAAAAATATGCCTTACAACATTGGACAAAAACTCCACACTCTGGCATAGGAGATTAGGTCATGCTAATATGTAATTAATTCAATCATTAGCATCTAAAGAATTAGTTAGAAACCTACCCAAACTGAAATACGACCGACATTTTTGTGATGCTTGCAAATTTGGAAAACAAGCTCATGCAAGTCACAAGGCTAAAAATATAGTTTCAACAACTAGATTCTTAGAACTACTTCACATGGATTTGTTTGGCCCCTCCGCCATACGAAGTTATGGAGGGAATCGTTATACCTTAGTAATCGTAGATGACTATTCTCGATTCACATGGACTAGATTTTTAGCAAATAAAACCAAAGCCTTCGAAAAATTCAAAATATTTAGCAATATGATCCAAAACCAATTAGGATGTTCCATTGTATCAATTAGAACAGATCGTGGTCAGGAATTTGATAATAAAGTACAATTCGGAAACTATTATGATTTAAATGGGATATCTCACAATTTTTTCGCTCTTCGTACTCCACAATCAAATGGGGTAGTAGAAAGAAAAAATTGCACTCTACAAGAAATGAGTAGAACCATGTTAAACGAACAATCCATTCCTCAAAAATTTTGGTGTAATGCGGTCGATACGTAAACATATATAATTAATAGAGGTTTTCCATTTGAAGTATTTGTTGAAAAAACTCCATACGAGTTGTTAATAGGTAGGAAACCAAACCTTAACTATTTTAGAGTATTCATAAGTAAATATTTTATTCTTAATACAAAAGATTACCTAACCAAGCTCGACCCAAAGTCATACGAAGGTGTCTTCCTAAGATATTCGCAAAATAGTAAAGCTTACATAATACTTAACAAACAAACAATGAAAGTTAAAGAGTTGTTGAATGTAACTTTCAATGAAACTCCTCCCTCGCCTAAAACATCACCATTAGAAGATGATGAGTTAGTCGAAGAAGAAGCTATTGAGGTTAGTAAAAAATAAAACCATAGGCATGATCTTGAAGTATAATCAATTGTATATATTAAAGATCCTAAAACTCCATCCACTATAAAAACATTATTGGTAATCTAAATCAAAGAACTCTTAGGTCGCAAGCTCAAGAAAAAAGCAATTTATTTTGCTTTATTTCCACATTTTAACCTAAAAATATAAATGAGGCATTAAAAGATGAAAATTAGGTAATGGCCATGCAAGAGGAACTAAACTAATTTAAATCAAATGATGTTTGGGATCTAGTCCCAAATCCTATGGATATGACCATCATAGGAACAAAATAGGTATATAGAAATAAACTCGATGAAAATGGTGTCGTAACTAGAAACAAGTAGTAGTCGCCCAAGGTTATAATCAACAAGAAGGAATTGATTATGACAAAACATATGCACCCGTAGCTAGACTAGAGTCCATAAGAATACTTTTAGCTTATGCTTGCGCACTAGACTTTAAGTTATACCAAATGGATGTGAAGAGTGCATTCCTTAACGGTTTTATCAATGAGGAGGTTTATGTGGCACAACCTCCAGGATTCATTGACTTCGCAAAAACTAATTATGTCTATAAACATAAGAAAGCCCTTTATGGTTTAAAACAAGGCCCAAAAGCTTGGTACGATCGATTAAAAGCCTTCTTTTTAAAACATAAATATCCATGGGGAATGGTAGATAACACACTTTTCACTAAAAAGAAAGACTCCAACCTCATTATTGTCCAAATATATGTTGATGACATTATATTCGGATCAACTTGTCAAGAAATGTGTGATGACTTTGCCAAGATCATGCATGATGAGTTCGAAATGAGTATTGATGGGGGGAACTTAATTCCTTTTCTTAGGATTACAAATAAAACAATTGTTGATGAAATATTTTTTAATCAATCAAAATATATAAGAATAAATGCTTTAAAAAGTTTGGACTAGAAGACTCTAAGCCATAAAAACCCTAGTATACGGAAACACAAACTCACCGAGAGACGAAGAAAGTGGAGTAAGTAGATAATACCAATTATAGAGGCAGATAGGTAGTTTATTATACTTAATGGCAAGTAGACGATATCAAGTTTAGTGGTTTCCTTTGCGCCCGCTTTCAATAGGGATCCCAAAAACCTCTCACTAGAAGGTTAAACGTATCTTCCTATTCATTAAGGCATACGCATTTAGTATTATGGCTATATAAGGAATTTGGATAGAAACAATATGGTATGCGGATTCGGATCATGTGGAGATTAGGTAGATCACAAGAGACTAGATGGTGTTCTGCAAGTTTAATGGATGGTTGTCTAACATCTTGGGTTTTCGAAGAAGAAAACGGCTCTTGCTCATATTCACAACCAAAGAGGATTACGTAAGCGCCGGAAAGGCCATGTCAACAGCTTTATGTTTAAACACAAGCTCTCATAGACTATGACGTTAGGTTTAGATGACAATTCCATAATGTGTGATAACAAAAGGGGCTATTAGACTTAAGTAGATTCCCGTTCAACACTCACGAACAAAAACACATTGAGATTTGCAATCTACTTCCTTAGTGATATGTTCAAAAAGGAAATTCTCTTAGAAAAGGTCTCATCGGAAGACAACATCAGACGATATTCTAACTAAAAATCTTATAACGTTGAGCCTTTTAACTACTTATGTCTAGGTCTAGGAATGATGGAACAAATTGATTAAGTTTTCGGCATAATAAAGAAATGATAATCATCAATGACCATGTGTCAAAAATCTGAGAAATTTTTTAACAGGGGGTGGCCCCCTTAATTCATAAAGGGTGACCCCCTTAATTTTAAGGGGACCACCCAGACTTTAAGGGGACCACCCACCTGACTGACAATTTTTTTTATATTTTGTGTCTATGTTTATATTTTACCTCCAAAATCCACATGATTTGGAAAAGTCTATAAGCATCTTTTACAAATTCTCCTATCCTAATGCATATCTACTCTATGACATATATACAATAATCCCAATTTTATTTTTTTCCAAAAAGTCTTTCTCACAACTAGGGCACATGAAATCAATTTTCACAGATTATTGAGATATGTCTTAAAAACATTTTTCACTTAGCATTATTGTTCTCTTACTTGTTGTCAAAAGTATATTATATAATTATATTTTCGACAATCTGGTTGTGCAAAATAAATTCAAGAGCACTTGGATTATTCTTAGGTTTTACTATGTACTTAGTGTCGAATAAAGCTACTCCACATTTGTTTCTTCGGAGTGGGGGGCGGGGGCTGCGGCGCGAACTTAGGAACACACTTGGATTTGCATAAAAGTTTGGTTCGTTTTTAACTTAACCCCCTTATCAAGGAAAATTCTTTATGTATTATATCTAGTTGCTATTTCATATGTTCTTCAACCTTATGATCTTCAATTCATATATGAGTATATGCCAAAATTATGTGAAATAGGTTATCCTACATCTTGTCATACATATGTAGAATGTTGAATGCCATAAAAGGATGGACTTGCTGCAAATTAACCACCAAAACAGAAACCCTCACACAAAATTTTGAGAAAAATCAAATTTTGGGAAATCTTGGAAATGCCAGTAGGCGGCCTCCTTAATTTTAAGGGGACCGGCCCCTAATTAAGGGGACCGGCCTAGGCAAACACGGGTAAAACAGTATTTTCACCTCCCTTTAACCAAATACCCTCTAGACTTAGCTACGGTTTCCCTAAATTCTCAAACTTTCTGGATTTGTTCCCTTTAAATGCTTTCATTCTTCCCAATTTTAAAACCTTCCTCAATATAAATACACCTTCTATTCCATTCATCCTCACAAATGACTCTTCTTAACCAAACCCACCATTAAACCATTCAATAAGTGGTAGCACAAAAATAAGTGTGTAACCCAGTTGGTGGAAGAAAACTAAATCCTTGTAACACATCCAATGGGCTAAATCTAAACTTACCTACACCAATGCTAAAACCACTCAATCATATCATCAACCATCTCAAGTAATAAATCACCTCAATAAGCATTACCAAATCCTTACATCAAGAAACAATACCACCACCTACAAGGTGTCTTACATCACTCCATTTCCCATCTCACCTCATCAATTCACATGTTAATAACATCAAACTTCATCCTCAAATTGACAACCAAACTACTTACAATTAGGCTCACTATCAAGTAACAACAAGTTGTCTCACATCCTCACTTCCCATCTCACCCATCAACTCACATGAAACTCACACTTAAGTTTCACCATCAAAAGCTGAGAATAACCAAATCAACTACAAATCAACCTTTATCTTAAGTAGATTAAAGCCCAGTTGATGACATTAAATAACTACAAGACTATCAAACCATCTTAGCCATGCATCTCTCACACTACGAAACAACATTCCCTCATCACCTTACTCTAACATGAACTAAGTTGAAACCCATGTTAGGTATTTCCCTTGTTGCATCTTCACCTAAAAACAATTCCTTACTTTAAGCGAGGATATCAATTGGATTGAATTCCTCCTCACTCGAACCTTCCACCTAGTTGAGTTCAAAGTTATTCTCCCAATCAAAAACACGACTATTGACTCTAAACTATACCATCAAAAACAAACTAACTTCCATAATTTGCACTAATACTAATCGTCAACCCCTTTTGTGTCCGAGAAAGTCAAAGAATCCTTCTATGGATTATCTTAGGATTTTCTTTTATGATGTATTAATATGCTTCTAAAGCATATTTGTTTTTCTATTTATGTATTGCTTGTGTATGTTCACACACATATGTTCCTAAACGAATAAAAAGCATATTTGCTTTGATGTTTGCTTGCACTTGTTATATTTTTCTTCCTTCTTGCTACATGTTAGAAATATTTGTATTGTTCTAACTCGTTTTTGTAGCCAAGAAACCATAGCTCGATTCTTTGGTGCCCTCAAACGAGGGGGAGCAATCAAGGGGGAGCAATTATTCTGTCGATCTCATCTAGTCAATTCTCAACGCATGTCTTTTTTGATATACAAAAAGGGGGGAGAAATGGACCATGAAACTCACTAAATCACTCTGTTTAAAAAATTAATTACATTTAATGAGTTTAAATGTTTGTTAATTCACAAAAAGGGGAGATTTTGAACAAATTATAATGCCTAAAAACATTATTATTATTTTTACGTTCTTTTCGTTTTTGATAAATCAATAAAATTTAAAAACGTTCAATGTAAATTAAACGTAAACATGTAATTAGTAGGTAAATTATCATTTCGATAATTATATCACTTAAAGGTTTGAAATAAATAAATGCTAATGAATTTTCCATGACAAAGGAAATTTTTATTCAAACCTCAAATCTTTATAAAATGTTGTAAACATTTTTTATAAACACTACAATACATTTCTACAATTAAAAAAATGTTTTATTCAAAATAAATATTTTGAAATTCAAAATTTCGGACCTAAAACGGCTAGAAAAGTTCTAGAAAATTCCCACTATACAAAAGATAAACTAGGGAGGCCCTAGTCTAGGGTGACCCCCTTAAATACACGGGCGGCCCCCTTAATTTTAAGGGGACCGCCCACCTATTTAAGGGGATTCGAACATAGGTAGTCAGGATCCCTCAGTTTGTCCTATAAATACTGGACTTTTCCCCACTATTTATCACCTTTTCGAATATTTCTTTTTGCCATAAACCAACATATCCTTCTAAAAATCCTTTGATCATTTAATCATAAAGCTTTGTTTCTAAGTGATCCAAGCTCAATTCCTTAAATGCAAGAGAAGAATACTTCCATCATCAAATAAAAAAGTATTACACCTTTGTGTGTTGTTGTAATCTTATTGCATTCATATCATAACTTGTAAATCTTGTAAAGTTGTGTAGTTGCAAGATCTTGGCGATCTTTGTAAGTATAGTTAGATCGTGGTGATCTACCAAAGTAGTGCTAGGATTGTTGTGATAATAAGTAGTGTTGTGAAGAAGGTCTTGAAGTTGTGATGACAGTCGTGAAGTTGTATAATGTCGGAACAAGTCGGTGTGTGGTGTTGTGATAGATTGGTTCTAGCTAAGATTAGAACTTGACATTTAGCTTTGTGTCATAAATTGATGTAAGCAACGTTGTGTATGGTTTTATCCGCGATAAGGGAGCTTGTTGACATAGTGAAGAAAACTCTCGAGTTAGGTGCTCGGGGAGTGGAGTAGGCGCGGATAGAGGTGATTGTTTGTTAGCATCCAACTATAAATCCTCGCGTTGTGGTTTGATTGATCTTAATTTATCTCTCTGTCTTGACCATTACTTTTCATTATCTTATTAATTGTTTAGATAGGTTATTTCTTTATATGGTGAAAGTATTGAATTCACATAAAATTGAAATCTAGGAATTTAATACAAAAACTTTAAAACCTTAATCTTAAAAAAAAAAGCGGTCAAATATTTCAAACCACCCTTCTAGTTTTCCATAGTGAGGATGATTGTGATGATGATGATTATGATGAGGAGATGTCATTGGTGAGAATGTTAGTAGGTGGTTGTTAATGTTGATGATCAAAGGTGAAAATGGTGGAACATTGTGATGACTCAGCAACACTTGAAGGTTGAATATCATCTTTGTGTTCTTCACTTGCCAAAAAAATGGAAATGAACAAATGAAAGACACGATATTATGATGACTCAACAACACTTTGAAGATTAAATATTTTCTTTATGTTCTTCACTTGTTAAAAAGTAGAAATGATTAGATGAGACGTATTTCATTACGAAATTCACTTGACTTTTGACAACATAGGCACACATGCTTATGAGTGTCGGGATATGAAGATGAGACACATTTCATTACGAAATTCACTTGTGTCGAATGGTTACATGGTGAATCTTCCTATGAAGATGACAAGGTGGATGACTCGAGGTTGATAGTAGTAAGGATGTCTCGGTTTTTCATTTCACTTTGGTGATTTAGGGATGTACTAGAACTAATGATCACTAACAAGAGTGAATAATAGTTATGAGGTTTGAGTGTATGGTAGAAGTGTATCTTGTGGTTTCTAGTGAATAAGAGTCACCTATGTAAGTTCT
This sequence comes from Tanacetum coccineum, assembly GCA_026074375.1. NCBI lineage: Eukaryota > Viridiplantae > Streptophyta > Magnoliopsida > Asterales > Asteraceae > Tanacetum > Tanacetum coccineum. Next base: position 112,619 of record BQNB010000766.1, read on the forward strand.
TAAGAGTGTTTGGTTAAAGGATATATGTGAAGATGTGTGTTTTCCCTTCCCTTTTAATTCGTGTTCATCCGGACATAAGTTGTAGAATAAAAAGAATAAATGAAGAGAAATAATGACAGAAGTGATGAGCTTGACAATTTCATGATGGATGACGGTTAGCATACGATGAACTTCATCCGCAAAGTTATGTAGCTCTTCTCAAATATTGCGATTGTTCGTAGAACAATCACACAACGAGGTACATGGTTGTCTTAAAGGTGGTAACGAAAATGTGGATGGAATATATTAACCATCTATATAATAATAGACGGCATGATTAAGTTTTTGTGAAACTACTTAGACCATGAAAAATAAGTGACATTTTTTATTTGCATTTCACAATATTAAAAATGCTTAAACAATTTCGGATAAAGATTAAGTTGTCGAGATTTATCAAAATGTATTTAATAGTAACAAGACTATTAAAATGAGAATGACACGTTTATGAGATTTGTTTCATCATTCCTAGACCTAGACAAAAAAAATAAACGGTCCACGTTTGAGTAGTTTGGTGAGGATGCCAGTGATGTTGTCTAGATTGACTAAGAAAAAACCTAATTTTTACGTGCTTAGTATGTACTCCTAATGAGATACAAAGTTTATCGATGTATACTATCATTAGGCATATTTAGGAAGAGCCATTCAATCAAATTAGAGAATGAATATGAGACTATCACTAGTGGTGCTCAATTTAGGCTAAACACGACTATTTTTACGGGTTATACACCGAACTCAACTTCACTCTTAGAAGCAATTCAACCGTTAGGTCAAATTGAATTTCTAGTGCAATAGATTCTCTAGTAGTCATTCTCATGTTAGACAAAATAGAATTCTTATATTTGTCTAATGAAGTGTAGCAAAGATAAAATTTGTATTATCTTTTCATGTGGAATCCTACTTGTCTCAACTAAACATATTAAGCTTCGGTTCGCATAATCCTAATTAAGATGTGTGGAATTCCAAGATAAGCGTAAGCAAGATGTTTTAATCTTTTGTTCAAGATCTATAGGTTGTTTGATTTCGATTACATATTGCTTGATTTAATGGATGTCTTATATTTAGTCATCTTACATGTGTACTTATCACATGTGATATTTAACGTGTTTAGTTTTTCAAAAGCCAAGAGATGTGTTTATTTGTGACAATGACAAATATGTTATATTGAGAGTGTTTTAAGAATTCTTCATTTCATGTCATGTGAAATGAATCTCATCAATATTATTTATCTTAATTGAGTTTTTGATTCTTTAATGATAAATGTTTGAAAGGAGACATATTTTATTATTATTTTTTTTAAATATACTTCTCTAAAATTAATATTCTTATCAATGTTGTATATCATAATTAAATAAGTAATTGAATAAATGTATTTTTACTTATTTATGCATTGATACATATTTTGATAGGTTATTTTTCAATTCTAATAACTTATATTTTTCAAATGATATGTATTGTATTTTCTTGTAACGCAACCATTTATGCTACGAAGAAAAATATGATGATATGATAGTATTTTCCTATTATTCAATCGTTTTATTACGATAAGTCCCATAAAACATTTAAACATAATGTTTCCCAAACATCATGTTATCCTAGGTGAATAAACAAGAATATTATTCTTATTTGAGAATTTAGTTAAAAGTGAATTTTAGCTTTGAGTTGTGCTTTTATGTTGTATGAGCAAAGTTTACATATGTTGTTAGTTTGCTCGTGTTTGGTTTTTCGGAAATGACACATTTACCAATTGCATTGCAATGTAAATTGCTTGAATATTTCGGACGAAACATCCAAGTCGTCAATCCTAATTCATTGTGTATTTTATGCATGTATTAAACATATTAGTATAATATTTGGAACACAACCATTGGACAAGTAGACTCAATATGGCATCATCAACACAAGTGTGAGTTATGATCCGATGCATATTCTTTTCATCTAGAAAAGGATGTAATTATTTTCATATCAATCAAGTGTGATTGAGTTATGTAGATCCAAGATGATATCTTTTGTTATATTTTGATATAATCTTGAAACTAAACAAATAAGAATCCGATTTCATGTCCATACACGAAAACTTGTCAATTAGATTCAATAAAGATATCAATCATAATTTGAATAATGAATTGATATATTCTCGAAATCTTTCTTGACCCTCACGAACACTCATTTAAAAGAAAATAGATAAATATTTAAATAGTGTGTTCCATTAATCCCAAGATTAGTTGTAAGGTGAGGTTGATGAATAATGATAAGTTAATTTCTTATTCCAAGATTGTCGTAAATTTTACTTGTGCGAAAAACTATTTGTTGTTATGTATAATATACATAGTTTTTGATATTTTATGAGTATATAAATGAGTTTTGTAACCATTTTTATATAACACACATCTTTTGTAAAATACTATATGTTAAAAAAATATAATTATGTGTGTATGTTAGAACCATGCAAGCACAAGCATTTTCTTTTTCTTAGTTACTAATATATTAATACGATCTTTTCTTTTGTTTAACCAACCCAATGTCAAACAAAGCAAGTTGTTGAAAATATTTAAATGTGTTGTTGAAAATAGATTAAATCGTTAGAAATATTTAGGTGACTAGTTTTAACACATTTAATAATATACTTGACAAGTTATTGAACTCTTATTCCTAAGTATATTCCCGTACTCGAAAATATTTACAAGATGTTTATGTAACATATAACACCCCCATTTTTGACAAATATAGCAGCGGAAGCTAATCTGGGGTATTATTTCATAGTACAACAGTCATAATCATAGAAACGACTTAAAAGAGACGTTTTTAAAAGATAAGTTATCATTCATTATTTCATCAGAGTTTTTACAAACAAAGGTCCCAAAATCTACATGAAAACATAAAGTTTGAATGATAACAGTTTAGCCATCTTCAAGTCCGTGCCACTCCATGCCATAAGATGCTCAGTTACCTGAGATAAACATACTAAAAAGTCAACACAAATGTTGAGTGAAATTCATAGGTTTATGTTAAACAATTTGAATACAAGTTCAATAGTGGGTTACGTTGTTATACACCCATAAGTGTAATAATTGCAATTAGTACAATTATTATAGAAAACAGTATTATTGCCCTAAGCTTATGACACCGAGACCTTGAGATAATAAAAAATCACAAGAAGTTGCCCCAATGGGTACCTTTGCCAAACACCCGCATAGTGATTCAAATGAAGTGCGTTTGGTTACCAGAAAGTATAGGTACAAATCGTGCAAAAGGGTTATGAAAATAGTTGGAGGTGACCAACTATTTTTAAAGGAGCAAAACAAGCATTCAGATAAACGCGGTCCCCAGATATAATAGGGGGCCGCCGCTCCTATAAAGGACCCACCCCGACAAGACGCTCCGTTTTTGTCTTTTTGTGGTGAAAAACTTGTCTGGTAAAAGGTTGGACATTTTTGTGGGAAAAGAATCAGATTTTAGAATGTTGATTAATTACCACATAAACATTTCTTTATAATTCAAATAATTTGTCTAATTAAGTTTGATGAAAAAATTATTTTGTTTACATTTATAAAAATGTAAAGGTTATGACAAAAACTTATATTCTTTTTTGATCATCCTACAAGATTAGTGTTTGTTTGTACATACCTTGATGATGATTTACGTCGGTGTAAACCAAATGTTCATCATTATGCAGTTACTTGAGACGTCGAGAGGATGTTGATGCATGTAATCATTGATGATTTTGATTACAAGAACTTGCGCACTTACTTATGTATTACATGACAAATGTTTGTCATCACCAAAACATAAGAAGATCGTTTAGATTAAATATCGTAATATTTGCACTAACAATCTCTCCCTTTTTTATGATGACAAACTATATAAACTATAACACATAGTAAAGTTTAAAAGTTACTCGTTTACACTCCCTTCTCCCTTTGTCGAAGCAAAAAGATATACTGGTAGATTAAGGTTTAAGAGCAATAGGTTTTGGAGGTTAAAAGAAGTCCTGAGAAGAGGGTCGTGCTCGGAAGTTAATACATGATTGGAGACATGATAATAGGATAGGTGCTACCGATATATAGGTTTTGAGTATGAGGAGAAGAAATGAGAAATAAAGATGAAGGTGATTGTGTGTTTCTTGGATAGTTTAGAAAATGTTATGAGATATGAGAAGTAGGCAATAGAAGAAGGTAGGTACTTCGAGTGTGTAGGTTGGAGGAATGAGAAAAAATATGAGAAATATGGTTGAGGTGGTTTTGTGTTTCTTGTATAATTTAGTGGAGGTCGTGATAGATGAGAGAAAGGCATGAAAAGAAAATAGGTATTTCAAATATATAAGTTGAAGGTGTGAGAGGAGGACCTTAGGGTTAAGGGTGATTTTGTAGATGGAATCAAAAGGTGAAGTATTTAGAGTATGAATGAGCCCTTCATTGTATTTTACAATCCCCGATCCTATATTCCTATAAAGGTGAGCTTGCATCATCCTAGTGAAGTCTTCTATCATCACGGTTTAACCAACTCCATACTATTTACCCACATATCTCCTAGCTCCCCCTTGCTCATTGCATCCCCATGATAATTACATTCCTTGTATATTGACTCTAACAGATCCATGGATCAAATAAATTACCATCGATGCTTAATAAGTTTGATGCAATATAAATAAGAAGAAAACGCATGCAAGTGCTACCCAACATGGTGTATGCTCCCCCTTGTTTGGGGCACCAAGGAATCAAGATATAGATGTGTGCTACAAAACAAAGTTAGTAGACAAGTGCATATATATATATAGCAAGATATTAGCATGGAACTAGAAATGCACATTTAGATGTTTTTATTCTAAAATATGACACCTTGAAAAAGAATTAGAAACTAGACGCATGCAACTATTATTTCAAAATCAACAACCTAAATGATTAAAATAAAAAGACTCGAGACGTATGTCTAATGACTAAGATTCGATCGAACTTTAATAAACGAGAATGGGATTCGTTTATTGATTGACACAAAAATATTATGAGACTGACTTTTTAAAGGTAGATGAATGACACTTAATATCTTGGTGAAATATGCAAATATATATTTTTAAAGGGATAAAAGGAAAAAATAAGATAGGGATAGAGACTATATGCTCCTTGGATGAGAATGAAATGATTCCATAGAGCGAAAAGTGGAAAGGATGAGCTAACTAAGAAGGAACGTGTTGACGAGAGGTTGATAGAAAAGATTGATATATCGTTTGCACTAACAATTAATGTGCATATGATCCTATCGAGACAAAGGTGGATGATTGGAAACTCAAAGGTTTGTTTGGTGTTTTGTTGGTTGACAATATTGAGGAACAAAGTAGGATGTTAAATAAGGTGGTGGTGGAAGAATATGAGAGACTCAACAGTGTGGTGACTCAATAACACTTGAAGATTGAATATCTTCTTTATGTTCTTCACCTTTTTTTAGAAAGTGGAAAGTTTAGCGAAGGAGTGACATTTGCATTTCGCAAATTACTTAAATATTTCGGATGAAATAATTAAGTTATCAAGGGATATAGGAGGAATTCTAATAGTAACAAGACTATTAAATGAGAAGAACATTTAGACGTGAGAGGAAACGTTAGAGAAGATAAGACTTATTAGAAGTGAGACAACTACCAGAAGTGAGAAGACTATTAAGAAAGAGAGGAATCATTTAGAAGTGAAAAGACCATTCGAAAAAAGGGTTTTACGAGAAGTGAGGATCAATTTATGAGTATGACGATTGTAAGGATTGTGTTTGAGAATGAGACGCATTTCATTATGAAATTCACTTGACTATTGACACCATAAGCAATGATGCTTATGAGAATTAGGATATGAGGATGACCCATTGATCTTTAGAGATATGTTGGGCATAGGTTTGCATACAAAGTAGACGTCAGCTCGTAGCAAAAGAGAGAAAGTGTTTGGTTATGGATTTAGAAAAGAATGAACGTTATAACAAGCCTGCTGCCGGCGGTCCCAGATATATCTGGGGGCCACCAGAATTGATTTGGGGGCCGCCGGACCGCCAACAGGAGGGATGTTTGGAGAAATTGACAAATTTTTCAAAAAGAGTGACATTTTAATTTGCATTTCGCTAATTAAAAATACTTAAAGTACTTCGAATGAAGTAGTTAAGAGTTGTCACGACATGGAATGAAAACACGGAACTAGAATCGAAACTAGAAAGAAAAGAAGAGAACGATTTATGGAATGTGTTCCATCATTCCTAAACCTTACGAAGATAATTAACCGAACTCAATTCTTGAGGGGTAAAGACATAATGTCGCGATGTTATCTTTCAGGACGCAGCCTTTTCTAGGAGATGTTTCCCTTTTGGACATGATCCCCGAAAGGAAATTGGTTGACGTATCGGTCGGTGTGTTTCGTACGCAGAAAATAATAATAATAAATAATAATAATAAAAAAAATAATAAATAATATAATTATTATTATAATAGAATAAGAAGAAAAGAAACAAATATAAGAGAAGACGACTTAAACAATGTCAAGATGATGGTGGTCTTCTCGAGTAATGTAATGTTCATAAAACAATCATATGACAAGAGGTATAAGGTTATCTTAAAATGGTATTGGAAATATTAGATGACAAAGAATTAGCCATGCTCTAAGGTTGTAAGAGGCGTGGTTGATTGAGAAGGAAGAGTTTGTCGCAAAGATAAATAGGTTTTCATCAAAGAGAAAGAAAATTTTTTCTTCGAAGAAGAAAGAATGTTTTCACGAAAGAAAGGAAGCATTTTAACTTAAGTTGTTAACGTCTTGAATAGGATTATCTTATATGACCTTTAAACGTTTGCCATCGAAGTTAAAGATACTTTCAATAATCAGATGAAATAATCCAAGTTTGTCAAACCTAACTGGAGGACGTTAGATTTTGATCTAACCATTTCTTGACGAAAGAGTGAGATGATTCGGAAGAAAGGGAGATAATGATTAAGGGAAGGTGTGAATGAAGACGTCAATGAAGATTTAAGACCAATCAAAACGACACTTTGACTTTTAGATTTGTGACGCGGACCCAAAGAAAATATTATAGTGTGAAGAAAATCTAAATATAATACCTAGAGGCATAAGATATATAGATATAATCAGCAAGTATATCTAAGCATGTCATCAACACAATAATCACAAGATTAATGTTAAGACTATTGACATTTACCTATAATTGTCATAACATTTTAAACTAGCATATTGTCTGGGGGTGCACAATTAACACGTTAAGTCAAGAACAAATGACGCATACAAAACGTGATAAAATTTAAATGGCAATCAACATGTAAAACATGTAGCATTTAGCACTTGTAAGCATGGTGTTATTAGATAAACTAAGGAATATTTTATCTAAATTGCTAGAAAAAGGTAAACCTTTTAACAACATACAATTCTTTCAATAGTTAAAGCAAATAAACATTAAGCATTAAAGATAACAATGAAAGCATATAATATTAAATTACATGAGAGCACGTTATCATCATGAAACATCAAAGCACATATGTGAGATGCAAGTAGTCTAGATTGACTAAGAAGAAACCTAATATCTACTTGCTTAGTGTGCACTCCTAATGAGATACAAAGTTTATCGATGTAGACTATCATTAGGCCAGAATTAGGGAGGAGTCATTTAGTCAAATTAGAGAATGAAAATGAGACTATCACTAGTGAGGTCAATTCAGCTACACACGACCATTTTTATGGGTTATACCACGAACCCAACTTCACTCTTGGAAGCAATTTAACCGTTAGGTCAAATTGAATTTCTAGTGCAATAGATTCTCCATATCCATTCCTGTTAGACAAAATAAAAATCAAAATTTGCCAAATAATGTAGCAAGGATAAAATTTAGTATTGTCTTTTCATACAAGCCTAACATGACTCAACTAATGTACTTAATTTCGGTTCACATAATCCTAAATCAAGAATGTTTGGAATCTATAGTTGAATAGAGAGCAAGAAAAGTTGTCGTAGCTATAAGAAAAGAAGAGTCATTTAAGACCTAGGAGTATGCTATAAAAGTGACATATGTGTAATGCACTATATGAAGTGTTTAAAGAATGCACCTTAGCATGCTTTTTATGAAAGAAATATATCCAATTAGGTGTTTTAAACCTCATATATCTAGTGTTGTTCTTTGTAAAATAATGACGATTAACTAAAGTTTAGTTACCATCTAATGGTAGACTTTTTTAAGCATGAGATTAAAAGAAGAAGATGTTTAAATCTAAAGCCATAAGGCGGGTCACATAAACCAAAGATGAATTTAGGATGAAAGGATCCATCGATCCATTTGTGAAGTTGCCAAATTTGGCAAGGATCATATCCTTTTTTTTTTTAGTTAATTATTTGGTGGAGATTGTTTGACATTTACTTAAAGAGAAGCTTATATAAGTTACACGAGTTCTCAATTTGATTTTTCGGAAATGACATCTAAGTCTTGCTCATCAAGTTGGAGTGCTTATGAGTTTCCTGATGGAAATTTATAAGTCGTCAATCCTACTCAAAGTGTGTTAAGTTTAGCATGTATAATACCATAGCTAATAACACAACATTTGAATACTTTAGACTCAATGAGACATCTTCATTGCAAGTGTGAGTTGCAATTTGATGACTAATCTTGTTGTCTTACAATCGACTTTGTGATTTCATGTAATAACTGAGGATGGTTAAACATGTAGACTCGGAAAAATATCTATGGTCATTTGATTGATATTTTCGTGATCGAGATAAATCCTAATCTCGATTTCATGTTCATATTCTAATTTTGTAATTAGATTGAATGATGAGATTGATTATCGTTTAAATAATAATCATCTTCATATTCAAAATCCTTTTACGATCACTTATTGAAAGAAAGCACGATAATGGTTTGTGGAATATGTTCAATTCTTCCTAATTATAAAACCTTAGATGGTTAAAGGGTTCTCCATATTTGGTGAGGAAGAAATATTATGCTTATTTGGTAAAGTAAGATATAGTTTTAATGAGAAGATAGTTTAGGTTTTGAGTTGTACTTTTGAATTGTTTGAGCAGACGAACCTAAGTTATGCATTTGCTCATATTTCGAAAACACAACTTTTACATTGCATAGCAAGAAAATTACTTGGTGTATTTCGGATGAAATATTCAAGTCGTCAATCCTACTTCATTGTGTATTTTATGCATATATTTGCCAAATATTTGGAACAAAACTATTGGACAAGTAGACTCAATATGACATCAAACTACACAATGAAGAGTATGATCCCGATCATATTGTAATTTGACTTGGAAAGGGATGTCGTTATTTTCAATATCAATCGAGTGTGATTGAGTATGTAGGTTTAAGATAATATCTCTTGTTATATTTTGATATAATCCTTAATACTAAACAAATAAGAATGAATTTTTGTCGCTAAAAATAACAACTCGAAAAACTTGTCAATTAGATTCGATAATAATATCAATCATAGTTTGAATAATGAGTTGATATATATTCGAAATCTTTCTTGACCCTCACGAACACTCTTTTAAAAGAAGACAAATAAAGATTTTTATAGTGTGTTCCATTAATCCTAAGACTAGTTGTAAGTGTGAGGTTGATGAATAATGACAAGTTAATTTCTTACTTCAGGATTGTCATATGTTTTGCTTGTGCGAAAAACTATTTGTTGTTATGCATAGTATACAACACGCATCTTTTGTAAAATACTATATGTTTGTAAAAAGAATATAATTATGTGTGTGTGTGTTAGAACAATGCAAGCATAAGCAAAGTTTAACAAAAAAAATACAATTTCTTTTACTTAAATACTAATGTATTAATATGATATTTTCTTTTGTTTAACCAACCCAAGGTCAAACAAAGCAAGATGATGAAAAGATTTAGACATCTTGTTGGAAGAGAGTTAATGTGTTGGAAATATTTTTTGTACTGATTTGAAAACCTAAATCATTAGGACATTAATTTTTCCACACACTTGACAAAAAACTATTTAACTTTTTTGTTTCTAATGGGTCCTACACTTAAAATAATCACAAGATGTTTTTATAGTAGACACTTGTAAATATAGTGATCTATGCCTATATGCAATGCACAAACAATTTTGCAACTTAACGCAAGAAATCTTGCGTAATTCCTATTAGACATAATACGGAAAACTAGTAACATACAAATAGCATACATGGCACATGTGTTTAGATATATAATTAGCTCAATTACAAATAGTAATGATTACTTATTAATATCTATTAACCAAGTTGAAACAAAAGTTAAACACATATAATCATCTAGCATACACATAAGGATATTCGTCGTCGTTTTGTGTATTAGATATAACGATGTATACATAGCTTGATTTTATTTGAAAATAAAAATAGTTTCCTCCCATTTTACAAATTAATCAAAGCACAATGTTTTCCAAGATAAGTTGACTAGAAATGCTCGACTAATTTAAGAAAAGAAAAACTACAATTATACAAAAACCACAACATATAGTTTTGACCACTATTTATATTCTGCATTTCTGACTTAAACTTAAGTATAGATAAATAACTTGGAAGGATTTTAAATGAAAACTAGACACATTTATCTTCAAAATAGCGGTGGGGCACGACGTTTCAACGGACTTACAGTTGATTTTATATGATTTTTTGAAGTTTGCAAAAAACTGACGAAACACACAGGCGGCCCCAATAAAGGTGACGGCCCCCAGATATATTTGGGGGCCGCCCGAACATTTATGGGACCGCCACCAGTGACCCCAAAACACGTTTTTTGTTCAAAATCATTTTGTAACTTAATTGTAGAACATAAGACTTTAAAAACTTGTTCCAGCACATAAATTTCGTGTTTTAGACATCATTTCTACTCTTACGACTTAGACAAACATAAGTTGACACTTCCAAGTTCTTTTGAGAAAATTTTCCTTCAAGCTAGTATACGAAGTATATTTAATAACAAAACTAGTACGAATCAAACAACAAAACACTTTCCATATTTAGTCCCCATTCATGGGTAATTTGATACATGGATCATACTTTATTTTAAAAACAATTTGTTTTGAAAACTAAAGCGACATGGCTCTGATACCAATTGTGGAAACCGTAAAGGGGGTGAATATGTTTCTTTTTAAAAACTTTAAGATCATGAATTACATCACTCTCTGTCGACGGTCCCATAAATATATGGGGGCCGCCTGGTACATCAGGGGGCCGCCCTATTTAAAGGGACCGCCTCCAGAAGAGGTTTTCGGACTAGTCATTTGTATCAAATCACCAATCAAGTTTGACATAATATGAGAAGTGTTGATAATGGATTTACAATAATTAATGCATATTCTACCAATATATTCACACTCACAATGTTTACTACAAAGAGCTACACAACCATGACTAACACAACATAGACAACAATTCACACAATCATAAGCACAATGCAAGTGTAATAGTAAAGCGATAAATGTAAAGACATAAGTAAAGAGAAAGGTAAAAGAAAATGTAAACCGACACGATGATTTATAGTGGTTCGGTCACGAAGCTCCTCTTTGCCCTACTCCACTCCTCGAGTATCCAACTCGAGAGTTACTTCACTAATCAACAAGCTCCCTTTCGGCGGAGAAAACCTTATACCAAAGCTTACATTATTTTCCGACACTAAGCTAGATGTCGAGTTCTTCTTCGGGTACAACCAAACCCGTTATGTTTTATGGCCCAACATAACAAACCTTGTGTTTTATGGCCTAAACACATAAACCGCGTCGCTTACATTATTTTCCGACACTAAGCTAAATGTCGAGTCCTAATCTTAACCAATCTACCACTTCACCAATGTATTTTAAGGCCTAAAATACTAACCAACCCACAATAAACCCATCCAAATATATACATCATTTGGATCTACACACTACTAAAGATTGGAAGACATGGACTCGATCTATATGTAACAAATGTTACAAATGGACTAACTAGACTACATAACTTCGGATCTTGAAGATGGCTGAAGTTCTTCTCTTGCACTTGAGGGAAGAAGGAAAGAGTAGAAGATTGGATCACATTTAAACAAGATTAAACAAGTTAAATGATCAAAGATTTAGAGAGATTTAGAGAGATTTAGTGAGATCTAGAGAGAGAAAGAACTGAAAGAAAATCGTGCAAAAGGGTTATGAAAATAGTTGGAGGTGACCCACTATTTATAGGAGCTGAAAAACAGCCTGTCAGGAAACGGCGGTCCCAGATATATAAGGGGGCCGCCAAATAATTAAGGGGGTCGCCGACCGAATTAAGGGACCGCCCCGACAGACGCTCCTGTTTTTGTCTTTTTGTGGTGACAAACTTGTCTGGTGAAAGTGACACTTATTTTAGGGGGGAAATGACCAGATTTTGAAATTCAAAATAATTACCAAATAAAATATTTCTTTATAATTCAAAAATAATTTGTCTAAATAATTTTTGAGAAATAGTTTTGTTGTATTTATAAAAAATATAAATGTTAAGACAAAAACTTATTTCTTTGATCATCCTACAAGTTTAGTATTGTTTGTACATACCTTATATGATTTACATCGGGTGTAAACCAATGTCCGTCTTGATGCATACTTGAGACGTCGAGAGATGTTGATATGTGTATGCATTGATGATTTGTGATTACGAGTAACTTGCGCACTTTACTTTATGTATTACAAGTTACATGTTTGTCATCATCAAAACATAAAGAGATCATATAATTTAAATATCGTAATATTTGCACTAACAGTTTAGTTTCTTCCTCCAAATAGGTTTCACACTAATTTTGGCTACCCTTGATGGTTTAGATGTGAGTTTGTTAGGAGATGTCATTGGTGAGGATGATTGTGATGATGATGGTTGAGTATGTATTTATAGTGGAGGAAAGGTTTAAATTAGGAAGAAGGAACATTTAAATGATCAAATCCAAGAAATGTTTGTGAATTTAGGGAAACAGTAGCTAAGTCTAGAGGGTCTTAGGTCAAAGAGGGATGAAAAATACTGTTTTACCCGTCACAGTTTAGGCCGGTCCCCTTAATTAGGGGTCGGTCTCCTTAAAAATAAGGGGGCCGCCTTTTATGAATTAAGGGGGGCGCCTACTGCTATTTCCCAGATTTTCTAAAAATTATTTTTTCACAAAATTTTGTGTGAGGGTTTCTGTTTTGGTGGTTAATTTGCAGCAAGTCCATCCTTTTATGGCAATTATGATTTTTTAGCACATAGCAATTAAACATTCAACATTCTACATATATATGACAAGTTGTAGGATAAAACTATTTCACATAATTTTGGCATATAATCATATATGAATTGAAGACCAAAAGAGTGAAGAGCATATAAAATAGTAACTAGATATAATGCATAAATAAATTATCTTGACAAGGGGGTTAAGTTAAAAACGAACTAAACTTTTGTGCAAATCCTAGTGTGTGCCTAAGTGCGACAAATATGGAGTAGCGATTATTTCGACACTAAGACATGTAAAACCTAAGAAATAATCCAAATGCTCCTTGATTTAATTTGCTCAAACAAGATTGTCGAAAATATATATAGATTAATATACTTTTGACAACAAGTAAGAGAACATTATGCAAATGTGAAAAATGTTTTTAGCATAGCTTAACAATATGTGAAAATTGATTTTCACGTGCTCCTAGTTGTGAGAAAAACCTTTAGAAAATAATAGATAAGGACTATTCTATATATGATATAAATGAAAATGCATTTTAGATAGAAAATTTTGTAAAAAGTTGGTCTATAAACTTTTCCTAATCTCGTGTTTTTGTGTAAAATAGAAACTTAGACATAAAGAGAAATTTTTTTTGTCAGTCTGGTGGGTGGTCCCCTTAAAGTCTGGGTGGTCCTTTTAAAATTAAGGGGGCCGCCCTTTATGAATTAAGGGGGCCACCACCTGTTGAGAAACGTTTTTCTTAAAATAATGACAAATGTCAAATGATGAAAATCATTTCTTTATTATCCGAAAACTTAATCAAACTTGTTCCATCATTCCAGACCTAGACGTAATAGTTAAATTGCTCACGTTTAAGTGGTTTAGATTAGAATACCGCTATGTTTCTTCCGATGAACCTTTTCTAAGAGATAATTCCCTTTATTGAACATTAACGCCGAAAGTGATGGCGAATCTCAATGTGTTTTGTTCGTGAGTGTTGAACGGGATTCATACTTAAGTCTATAGCCCCTTTGTTATGACACATTATTGGAATATCATCTAACCTAACGTCATAGTCTATGAGAGCTTGTTTCATCCATAGAGCTTGTTGACATGCCTTTCCGGCGCTTACATATTCTGCTTTGGTTGTGGAGATGGCAAGAGCGGTTTGCTTCTTTGAAAACCAAGATGTTACGCAAGATCTCATAAACGTGCAAACACCACTAGTGCTCTTGCGATCTACGTAATCTCCCGCATGATCTGAATCCGCATACACTATTGTTTCTATGTCGGATCCCTTAGGATACCATAATCCTAAATGCGTAGTGCCTTTAATGTATCGGAAGATACGCTTAACCGCTTCTAGGTGAGAGGTTTTGGGATCCTCTTGAAAGCGTGCACAAAGGCAAACACTAAACATGATATCGGGTCTACTTGCCGTTAAGTATAATAAACTACCTATCATGCCTCTATATTTGGTATTATCTACGGACTCACCATCTTCGTCTCTCGTGAGTTTGGTTTCCGTAGACATAGGGGTTTTTATTGGCTTAGAGTCTTCTAGTCCAAATTTCTTAAGCATTTCCTTAATATATTTTGATTGATTAAAAAATATTCCATCATCTAATTGTTTTATTTGTAATCCTAAGAAAAAGTTTAGTTCCCCCATCATACTCATTTCAAACTCATCATGCATGATCTTGGCAAAGCGATCACACATTTCTTGACAAGTTGATCCAAATATAATGTCATCAACATATATTTGGATAATAATGAGGTTGGAGTCTTTCTTTTTAGTGAAGAGTGTGTTATCTACCATTCCCATGGAGTAATCATGTTTAATAAGAAATGCTTTTAATCGATCGTACCAAGCTTTTGGGGCTTGTTTTAGACCATAAAGAGCTTTCTTAAGTCTATAGACATAATTAGGTTTTGCGAAGTCAATGAATCCCGAAGGTTGTGCCACGTAAACCTCCTCATTGATAAAACCGTTAAGGAATGCACTCTTCACATCCATTTGGTATAACTTAAAGTCTAGTGCGCAAGCATAAGCTAAAAGTATTCTTATGGACTCTAGTCTAGCTACGGGTGCATATGTTTTGTCATAATCAATTCCTTCTTGTTGATTATAACCTTGGGCGACTAACCTAGCTTTGTTTCTAGTTACGACGCCATTTTCATCGAGTTTATTTCTATATACCCATTTTGTTCCTATAATGGTCATATCCATGGGATTTGGGACTAGTTCCCAAACTCATTTATTTTAAACTCGTTTTATTCCTCTTGCAATGGCCATAACCCAATTTTCATCTTTTAATGCCTCATTTATATTTTTAGGTTCTATTGTTGAAATAAAGAAAAAGAAATTGCTTATTTTTTCTAAGCTAGCGACCTAAGAGTTCTTGATTTACGTGATTACCTATACGTTTTCTAGGGGATGATTTTTAGATTTTTTAAATATTCACAATTTTGATTATTTTCAAATAAAATAACTTCAAGATCAGTGCCTATGGGTTTTTGTTTTACTAACCATAATAGCCTTCTTCTTCGACTAACTCAACAACCTTCCAATGGTGGATGTTTTTTAGGCGGGGGAGGAGTTTTCAACGAAAGTTACATTCAACGAAAAAATTCTTCAACTTTCCAATTGTATTGTTTGTTAAGATATGTAAGCTTTTTTACTATTTTTGGGAATATCCTAGGAAAACACCTTCGAACGACTTGGGTCGAACTTGGTGAGGTAATAGTTGTATTAAGAAATAAAGCATTTACTTTCCGAATACATCTAAAAAAGTATAAGGGATTAGTTTTCTACCTCTTACAACTTCGTATGGAGTTTTTCCTAAAAATACGTCTAATGGAAACTCTATTAATTATATTAGGTTGACTATCGGCCACATTACACCAATTCATTTGAGGAATGGATTGTTCAATTAACATGGTTCAACTTATTTCTTGAAGATGTGATTGATTTCTTTCTACTACACTCCATTAGATTGTGGATAACGAGGAGCAGAAAAAATTATGAGATACCCATTTAAATCACAATAGTTTCTAATGTACTTCTTATCTAAATTGTCCTGACACATGATCCGTTCTAATTGATACAATGGATCCTTAATTTGTTTTGGATCCATTTTGCTAAATAGTTTACCAATTTTTCGAAGGCTCAGGTTTTATTGCTAGAAAAATCTAGTCCATGTAATCGAGAATAGTCTTCCTACGAATTACTAAGAGTATAAATGATTCCCTCCATAGCTTTCGTATGACGAAAGGGACCAAACAAATCCATGTGAATAGTTCTAAGCTTCTAGTGTTGAAACTATATTTTAGCCTTGTGACTGCATGAGCTTACTTTCTAATTTGGCAAGCATCACAAAAATGTTGGTCGTGATTTAAATTTGGGTAATATTATAACAATTCTTTAGATGCTAATGAGTTGAATTAGTTTTCATATTATCCCCCCAGCGTTACCGTATCTCCTATGCATAGGGTGGAGTTTTGTCTAATGTTGCAAGGCATAATTTGTCCCTCCAGTTTATTTCCTAGTTTCAATCCATATTTTCCTTCCTTTCCTAATTCCTTTAACCAATATCCTTTTCGCTTGATTACGTGTCGGTAAAATATTACATTGCATTATTATTACATATTTGACATACACTAAGCAAGTTATATGTTAAGTTATCTACGTGCTCAACATTTTCAATTATTAGGGAGTCTTGAGAAGTCATACCTTTGCCTATGATTTTACCGCGCAAGTTGCTCCCAAAAATTACGTTTCCTCCGTTGTACGCTTTGTATGAAGAAAACAACTTTCGATTACCGGTCATGTGTTTTGAGCATCCACTATCTTTAATCCACTCATCGGGTTCCAAGTTTATTCCTAAGCATATTTCATCGGCGCTAAGCTACAGACAAGTGTTCAGCTTAGGTCTTTCCACTTCCATACTTCTCCACGTTGCTCCATGCTCCTAATAAAAGCTCTTTGAACGTTGATCTTTGCGGCTTTAACATTCTCCAATTAGTGATTTGATCACCGACATCTAAACATTTCTTTACACTTTTTACCATAACCATAATTTCTACTTCTTTGGAATATTTTTCTATCGCCTCGTGGTTGTCTTACAAATCTTCCTCGTCTCTTGAAGAATTTCTTAAATTCCTTTACGGACATAGCATACTCTTCGTCTTCACTATCGGACACGAGCTAGCTTTCATCGATTACTTCCTTTTTCACCTTTAATGCAAGAGATCTACTTTGTTCTTTCTTGCCTTTGACTGTTTTGAAATCTTTCTTTATTACTTCTTTATAAACTTTCAAGTTTCCAATTAGTTCATCAAGAGGTAAGGTTATTAGATTCTTTGATTCTTCAATCGTCGTGACTTTCGCGCACCATTTTAGATGTAATGCCCTAAGAAATTTCCTAACATAATTCTTGCTAGAAAAACCTTCATCAAGTGCTTTTAGACTAGTAATAATAGTGTTAAATTTAGCAAAGGCATTATCTATTGATTCCTCTTCTGGAATCATGAATTGTTCATATTGTTGAACAAGAAGATCTATTTTGTTTGCTTTGACTTGATTATTACCTTGATGAGTGATTAACAAAGTATCCCAAATTTCTTTGGAGGTTTGACACATAAAAATTCTTTCATATTCTTTTATAAATTACCATTTTAGCTTCATTATTTTTAGCAAGTTTCGTTTTAAGATCATCGTTTTGTTTATGAAAAGGTACAATTTCATTCTTTTTAGTTTCGAGATTATTTTGAATAGGAGAAAAATCACCATCGATAATAACATGCCAAAGATCTAGATCTTTTGACTTCACATAAGTTTCGAATCTATTTTTCCAATAAATAAATCCATCACTTTCAAATAGTGGTGGTCTTTGCATAATTGCCCTTTAATATTTTCTGATCCATAGATCGATTCAAGTTTTAAAATACATGTTATTTTAAAACTCTTGTTTGACTTGGCCTTGATAACCAATGAGGAAAACTAGAAGGGTATTGAATAGTTTTTTAAATTTAAGGTTTGAAAGTGTTTGTAAAAATTCTAGATTCGACTGTATGTGAATTAACACTTGCATCAATATGAACAATAAACTTATCTAACAATAATATGGATAGTAATGAGACATAATGTAAGACAAGAGATAAGAGTAAGAACAATCAAACCACAACGCGATGATTTATAGTGGTTCGGCAACGAAGCACCTCTTCGCCCTACTCCACTCCTTGAGCACCTAACTAGAGAGTTTTCTTCACTATGTCAACAATCTCCCTTATGGCGGAGAAAACCTTACACAACATTCGCCTTATCTTGATTTCCGAAACAAAGCTAGATTGTCCAAGTTCTAATCATACTAAACCAATTACCACATCTTCATAACATCACTACACAACCTCAGCTTCACGACTTGTCACGACTACACAACTCTTCACACTTAGTTTTCTTCACACCACTACTTCATCAAGCCACTACTATAATCACACCTAACTAACACTACGAGGAAAGATCACCAAGATCCAACTATACTTACAACAATCACCAAGATCTAACAACTACACAACAAGATGTAATACTTCTTCACTTGATGGTAGGAAGTATTCTTCTCTTACACTTGAGGATTTGAGCTTGGATCACTTGGAAACAAAGATTTATGATTAAATGATCAAAGGATTTAATGAGATGTGTGAGCTGTTTTTGATCAGAAAGAATGAGTGCAAAAGATAAGAAAATAGTGGGGAATAGTCCAGTATTTATAGGTTATTCTGAAGGAGCGTCTACCTATGGGCGGTCCCCTTAAATAGGTGGGCGGTCCCCTTAAAGATAAGGGGGTCGCCCGTGTATTTAAGGGGGACGCCCTAGACTGGGCGCTCCCCAGTTTGTCCTTTTGTGTAGGGGGGATTTTCTGGAACTTTCTAGCCGTTTTAGGTCCGAAAATTTGAATTTCAAAATATTTATTTTAAATAAAACATTTCTTTTAATTGTAGAAAATGTTTTGTAATGTTTATAAAAATGTTTACAACATTTATAAAAGTGTGAGGTTTTCCTTTGATCATAAAATGCATTAAGCATTTATTTATTCATACCTTTAAGTGATATAATTTTCAAAATGAAAATTTACTACTAATTATTTGTTTACGTTTAATTTTACATTGAACGTTTTTATATTTTGTGATTATCAAAACGTAAAGATGTGAAAAATATTAATAATGTTTTTAGGAATTATTTCTATCAACAGATCCTTCGTGTAATTCCTTCGGTTCTTGCTTTGCGAAACGATTATCTTCAAACTTTCTTTCTCTCTTTTTTTGTTATAATTTTCTCATTTTTTCGATTTTTTTTGCAATCTAACTATATACGAAACTCGGAGTAGTTTCACCATCTTCACAATCATAATAATTCCGAATAATTCCTTTAATAGTTTCTTCATTTTTCGGACTCACCATTAATTGTGATGGTAGTAAAACCACATGAGTTTTGACTATAATATACATTCCCATTTGCAATGATGCTATTTCCAACCCACCAAAGATAGAAAAGACACAAGACTCGAGAAATAAAAACTTTAACACATTTTAAGCAACTTAGCCAACTGTAAATTAAACTTAATCTAACATGGTAGGATTAAGTGGTATGGTGTAACAAAAACAAAATAATTGGTGTAATTCCTAAAGGAATGGCTCTATGGGTTGTTCTAGTTGGATCTTCATTATAAAGATAAGAGTGAAAAAGGTTTAAACTAGAGGTTAACTAACCGTGTAGATAGTTAATAACAACATGGATAGGCATTTTAGGTGTAAATCCTAAAAATTATCAATTAAACAATTACTCCAAAAAATCCATAATACTCTATTAATGCGTCTCGAATAGATATACCAAGCCAAGTTCTAAAGTCTACAACATCACCGACACACTCATATTTTATGGAATTTGGGTAAACATTTGGAAACGGATAGGCTAAATTCTCACAATATCTAACAAGGGTTATTGTGTGCGGTTATGTATCAAGTAATTTTCACAAAAGTATGCTTTGACATTTATTAAATTTGAGCATATTTAAGCATTTAATCATTTTAATGTGAAAAATAGGACAAATGAACATTTCTTAATTCCAACCCCTACTGAATTATATAACGTCCTCGTTGTATAGATAAAATATTAAAAATACAGGGAATTAAAAAGAATTAGAATGAGCAAGATTGTGTGTTGAACAGCCGTCTTAAAGTTTCAAGACTCCAACACTTCAAGATCACGGATATATAGTAAATTCTCACCAATTATCGTCGATATTTCTTTTTACGAGACCTGTGTTTCTTGTTGGGAACTTAAAAGACTTTATGGATCCTTAGAAGTTACTGGTGCTCAGGTAACATAATGGAAATTATGCTAAGTGTTATAGTACGTGTAGTATAATGTAACACTGCAAGTTACAACTAGTTAGTATAATTTAGTACTGATAGCATAAAAGTTACTGTTTGTTAGTAGAAAGTTAAGACTTCTCAGTGGTTGAAGAACTAAAATATAAGCTAAGTATTATTATTGATTAGTAGTAAAAGTTAAGACCTCTAGTACAGTTACTACAGTTAGTGTATATTAGAGTACTGCTAGTACTAATATCTAATACTGCATATGTTTTATCAGTGTAGCTGTTGAAAGATTACGACTGCTGAAGACTTTCTACTGTCAAGAGGCGATAAATACGAGTTAAAAGAGGATAAAGATTGTTTAGGAGAACCAGAAATACGTTGAAGTATGTGTTTTGAGATATTTATACAAGATATCCATGTATTTATTTATGAAGATATACGTTTATGTTAGAAAAGATTAAGATATCTTAGGAATATATTGTAAGCCGACTAGGACTCCTTAGTCTATAAAAGGAGGCTCTAGGGCATTAGTTGAGACATCTCAATAACACATCTATCACATCTATCTTCACAAACACACATACACAGATCCAGAGATTAAGAGTCTTGTAAGCTTCAAGGTTGTAACCCTAGTACTAAGATAGAGTACTCGTATTATTATCATTAATAATATTGAAGCGTTTTGTTACATCGTGTGTTCATTCATATTCACTGTTTCATTGATATATCTTCTAGATATTAAAGAGTAGATTCCGCATACTCTTTGATATACACACAAAGTTTCTACTATTGTTATTTTGGATTTATCCAAGGTAACATACTCTTTACAAGGTAAGGAATCGATCTAGGTTTGGGATCAACAAGTGGTATCAGAGCTTTGCTTTGAGAAACTTTGATCTAGAAGACATGGAGCTTGAATCTACAAATAGTGGTCCTACTGCAAAGCTTCCCATACTCAAATTGGGGGAGTATGAGATGTGGGCTATAAGGATTAAGCAGTACTTTCAGATCCAAGACTATGCACTCTGGGAAGTGATAGAAAATGGTGATTCATGGGTCTCAATATCTCAAACAACTGAGGAGAATGGGATAACAATTTCAAAGATGTCTACACCTGCAACTGCAGAAGAGAAGACAAAGAAAAAGAATGATGTCAAAGCTAGGGGTTTGTTACTCATGGCACTTCCAAATGAACATCAGCTAACATTCAGTCATATACAGATCTACATCTTCGTTTGCTGTAAGAAAAGTGAAACAAGGATAGGAGGTAATGCAGCTACAATAAAACTCAAAAACACTCTTGAAGCAACGTAAGAGGAATTCATGCAACACGTGCAGAGTCTCTTGAACTCTATTTACAATAGGCTTCAGAAGATAGTCAGTAGGTCTTGCTTTATCTTAGTGATTGATCATAGCCCAAAAAGATTTAAAACTTACGAAACTTTAAGCAGCTTACCACCTGAGTGAGAATACAACTGTATTGTTTGATGAATAAGCCTGAGATTGAGACTATGAGTATAGATGATTTGTACAACAATTTCAAAATTGTTAAACAAAAGATAAAGAAAACTATTGGTACATCCAGTGGTGGTCAAAACTTGGCCTTCATGACTGCACCAAGCTCTAGCAGTACCAATGATGCTACACTGCTTATTCACAAGTTATGCTGCTAGCCCTAGTGTTAACACTACAGTCGCACAAGTTTTGCACTACAAGTGCAGTGATAATACTGTGTAAAGTTTTCATGGTGAAAATTTGAATAGTTCCTAAGTCCCACATCTGACTAGAGCAAATTCATAAAGATGATTTGGAAGCAATAGATTTGAAGTGGCAACTCTCTTTGCTAAGTGTGAGAGCAAAGAAGTACTATCAAAAGACAGGCAGGAAGATTTTCATTAATGGTAATAATATTGATAGATATGACAAATCTAAGGTAGAGTGTTACAACTGTCATAAGTTGGGACACTTTGCCAGGGAGTGCAGAGCATCAAGAAGCAAGGAAGATCAGTTCAGAAATCAAGACAACACCAGGAAGCAAGGAAACAAAGAAGACACTTCCAAGGCAATGTTGGCTATTGATGGTGTAGGTTTTGATTGGAGTGACATGGCAGAAGAACAAGTTCAGACAAACATGGCTCTAATGGCATTTTCAGACTCAGAGATATACACAAGATAAAACTTGCCTAAAACTTGTCTGGAATAACTATGAAACTCTTAGAAACCATATGATGATCTGCTTGCTAAACAACAACAAACTAAATTCGAGGCAGCTAATATAAAAGCGGACTAGATATTGTTTAAGCACAACTTGTCACATATAGAAAGAGATGAGTTCTTTTAGTGAAGTAAGTTGTTGACCTAAAAGAGAAGTAGAATCAAACAATATGAAATTAATAGCTAAAACAGAGTTTGAAAAAGTTACAGCAGAAAAAGATGTCTAATGAATTTAAATGAAATTTGAAAAGGCCTCAAAAGACTTAGATCATTGTTTAGAAAGTTAATAACTGACAAGAAGTAAAAAGGTTTGGAGGAGTATAGTGCAGTTCCTCCACCTCATCCTTTAATTTATAATAGACCTAACAAACTAGATCTGTCTTATTCTGGTCTTGATGAATTCAAAGAGCCTGAATTCAAAGGCTATGGTCCTGAGAATAGTAAGAAAGAGTCTAATGTTGTTTGTGAAAAGGAATCAGATAATTCTAAGGAGAATTCTGATAAGTCTTTGGTAAAAGAACTAGAACACAGTAAGAAAAGTAGCTCTGTTGAAGGTTGTGAGTCTAACACTAGTAAATGAATGTTAGTGAAGTAGAAACCTAAGAAAGTTAGGAGAATAAAGAGCTCCAATTATTGAGAATTGGGTTCAGATGATGAGGAACAAGATGAGTCTATCACTAAGCCTGAAAATAAAAACTGTTATTCCTACTGCTGCTAAAATAGAAAAACCAGTTAAAAAGTCAGTTAGGTATGCAGAGATGTATAGATCACAAAGGCCTAGAGGGAATCAGAGAAATTGGAATGGTCAGAAGTCCAATCAACTAGGTAGTGAATTTGTGATGTATAACAAGGCTTGTTTTAATTGTGGGAGCTTTAAACATGTGCAGAAAAATTGTACTTACCATCAAAAGAAAAAGGTGGTAAGTGGGAACAATTACAACAGGGACAATAATTACTATTATGCCAAGACCTCACACCATAGAACCTACAAAAATGTGACTCCAAAGAGCATATTAGCTGAGAACTAGGCTAAAAACCTCTAGTACTGCTAAGATCAGTTTATACTACTCACCCAAACAACATGCATTGTCTAGACCAAAAACCCATTTTTTCAAATCATCGAGCACAATCTACTGCCAAATGCCCTTTTTATAATAATCAGCATTAACTAATAGCATTTTAATCATAAGGTTAATACTGTTAGACCTAGAATAGTTAATACTGCTAGGTCATACAGAACACCTGTTAATACTGTTAGGCCCAGAGTAGTTAATACTGCTAGGCAAAATAGAACATCAGTTAATGCTGCCAGGGCAAATGGGTTCAATGCTGTTAAGCCCTCAGCATGTTGGGTTTGGAGACCTATCAAACCTAATAGTGCATCAATCACTTTGAACAGATATAACTACACTGAGATGGCACGGGCAGAGTCCAAGTCAGTACTGGCGTGTAGACCCAAAAGAGAAATTCAAATTTCATATTCTTTTTGTGCAGGCAAGCCACAACATGATATAAAGGAATTATGTTGACAGTGGATGCTCAAGGCACATGACTAGTAACATAGTTTATCTCTCTGATTTCAAGAAATTTGATGGAGGTTATGTTGCATTTGGAGGAGGTGCATATTGTGTAAAATTTCTGTAAAACAGTACTCTTAAGACTGCAAGCTTATTTTGAAGATTATACTTTTGTTAATGATTAAAATTCATCTTTTTAGTGTCACACAAATCTGTGACAAAAAGAACTATGTCCTTTTTACAAGATACTGAATGTCTTGTCATATCTCCAAATTTAATTTTCTTGATGAAAATCAGATACATCTTAACGTTCCTAGAAGGACAAAATGTACATTTCTGATATGAAGAACATTGTGTTCCTAAAGAAAGTTGACTTGTCTAGATTTGCAAAGCTACATTAGATAAATCAATGCCTTTGCACAGATGACTTGGTCATAAAAATTTTTAAAAGACATAAATAACTTGCAAGATAATCAAGTAAGAGGATTGCCTACAAAAACGTTTTGAAAATAACCAAACCTGTGTTGCTTGTCTTAAAGGGAAGCAACACAAAACTTCTTGTAAGTCCAAATTTATGAATCCTATTACTAAGTCTTTGTTTATGCTACATATGTATTTGTTTGGTCCAACCTTTGTGAGTAGCTTGATGCATACGAAGTATTGCTTAGTATTCACTGATGATTTATTAGTAGATTTACAGGGTTTTCTTTTAAACAACTAAGATTAAACATGAGATCCTTAAGCGCTTTATCAAGAAATAGAAAACCCAGTGGATAAGAAAGAAAAATTAATCAGAAGTGATAATGGGACAGAGTTTAAGAATAGAGTAATGGATGATTTTTGTAGAGAAAAAGGTATTAAAAGAGAATACAGTTTAGCTAGGACTCCTCAGCAAAATGGAGTTGCTGAAAGGAGTAATAGGACATTGATTGAGGATGCTAGAACTATGTTAGCAGATTCTAAATTACACACCACATTTTGGGCAGAAGCAGTTTTCTACTGCTTGTTTATGTACAAAATAGTGGTTTAAAGTAATTAAGACCTCATAACAAGACACCTATGGAATTTTTAGAGGTTTTAAAACCAGCTCTAAGTTTTATGAGACCATTTAGTTGGTCATGTTTACTAATACTTAATACTTGGATAGTTTAGGCAAGTTTGATGGCACAAGTTGCTTAGGTTTCTTGTTGGATTACTCTTTTGAGTATTAAAAGCCTTTTAGGGTATACAATACAAGAACCAAAAGGGTAGAAGAAAATTTTCATATTAGGTTTTTAGAGAATAAGCCTATGATAGAAGGGACTGGGTCCAAAAGGCTGTTGATATTGATCTCTAACCCCAATCTAAGAACTATGTACCAGGTTAATGCAGGTACAGTTCCTAATACTCAACTGGTACATCCAAAAGAAACAGTCAAGAGTGCATTATGATGCCAATTTGGAAATATTCTTCATACTTTGATTCACCTACAGAGAATGTTGATAATGGTGAACCAAAAACTGCTGATGATATCAAAAGTAAGGATGAAGATGGTCTAAATAATAGAATGTGAACAAGAAAGGTTTTCAATGAAAGCAGTTCTAAAGATGTTAATATTATGTGTGGCAACAAGTAATACTGCCAGTCCTGATGTTTAATACTGGTAGTCTTAACTAATGTTGTTGGTCCATCAACTAGTACATCGTAGGTCAAATGAAGAAGACAACACTGAAGAAGAACCAGAAGTTGATTTGGGAACATTTATCAAAATTCTATATTGTTCCAAACACTCCCAATACAAGAATACATAAAGATCATCCAATTGACAATGTATTGGTGGAAGTGTAAGTCAATGTTCAACAATAAGAATGTTCAAACCTACGTCTAAATTAAGGGTTTTCTCATGTGATGGTGTAGAGCAGAAAACACAAGATACCTAAATAATTTTTATAAGCTTGTTTTCCTATCACATATTGAACCAACAAGCATTAGCTAAAAGCTCTATCTAATTCCATCCCTGGGTGGAAGCAATACAGAAGAACTCTGCAATTCCAAACTACAACAAGATTAGAAACTATGGTCTCCCTAATGGAAAGAAGGTCATTGGAACAAAATGGGTCTTTAGAAACAAGAAAGATGAAAGGGGAATGGTGTGAAAAGGAATAAAGCAAGGTTAGTTTGCAGAGGGTCATAGATAAGAATGAAGGTATGATATGAAGAAGTGTTTTGCACCTGATGCAAGAAAATTGAGGCAAAAAGATTGTTTTTGGCCTATGATTTCTTATGGTTGATCTGTTATATTCAAATGGATGTAAAGAGTGCTTTCTTATATGGAACCATTGAGGAAGAAGTCTATGTTACTCAACCACCAGGATTTAAAGATCCTGACCATCCAGACAAAGTTTACAAGGTGGATCAAAGCCACTTTATGTGATGCAATCAAGCACCAAGAGCAATGGTATGAAAACTATGGCCTAACTATTGTTAAGCTAATGGGGATATAACAGGTCAAGAAATAAGAAATTCCAAAACACCATTATTTACAAGAAAGCAAACAGGAGATATTTTTCTTGTACAGGTCTATGTAGATTATATTATCTTTGGCTCAACAAACAAGGAGTATGTACTGTTAATAGAAGCAATGAAAGCTAAGTTTCAAAATGAGGTCTATGGGAGGAACAAAAAAAAACTATTACTTTCTTTCTAGGATTACAAGTACAACAGAAGGAAGATGGAATATTTATCAGTCAGGACAAATATGTAGCTGAAATTTTGAAGAAATTCAACTACTCTGATGTGAAGTCTGCTTCAACTCCTGTTGATTTGGAAAAACCTTTGGTCAAGGATGGAGATGCTGATGATGTTGATGTACATCTCTATAGATCTATGATTGGGTCTTTGATGTATCTCACTACATCTAGACCAGATATCATGTTTGTAGTATGTGCATGTGCTAGATTTCAAGTTACTCCTAAGACATCACATCTCTTAGCAGTCAAGAGGATTTTTAGATATTTGAAAGGCAAACCAACTTTAGGCCTTTGGTATTCTAGGGATTCTCTATTTGAACTGGTTGCTTATACTGATAGTGACTATGCTAGAGCAACTCAAGATAGGAAGTCTACAACTGGAGGTTGTTAGTTTTTGGGAAATAGGTTGATATCTTGGCAGTGTAAGAAGCAAACTATGGTTGCCACTTCTACAACTGAAGCTGAATATGTGGCTGCTGCTAATTGCTGTGGACAAGTACTCTGGATTCAAAACCAATTGCTGGATTATGGGTACAATTTCATGAACACTGTCATTAATATTAGAAATAACAGTACTATCTGCATTATTAAAAATCTTGTTCAACATTCTAAAACAAAACATATAGAGATTAGGCATTATTTTATTAGAGACTGCAACACTAAAAAGTTAATAAAAATGGTTAAAATTCATACTGATTTAAATGTTGCAGATCTTCTTACAAAAGGTTTTGATGCAAGCAGATTTCAATACTTGGTCTCAAGTATTGGAATGCTAAATCCTTAAGTGTCTATATCTCTTTATATTTTTGTAAAAGTTTTGTAAAGTATTAATACTGTTAGTTTTCTCAATTAATACTGCTAAGTATAATTAAAAATGTTAGTTATACTTAATACTAGTTGGATTGAAATCAGTTAAGTAAAGTTAATGCGCTAAAAGAAAATGTTTTGGGAATTTGTATATTGGTTGTGACAAACAATTGCAGTGTAAAAGCATGTTGACTACAAGATGATGATGCTTTACATTTTTGAAGTAAGATAATGGTCTTGGTTCACAAGTTTAACTTTATTCATAGGTAATGCATAAAAAAGGATCCCTCGTGAATACCCACTGTCTATCGAGTCCTTTTCTAGTGGCTTGAGATGAATAGAGCATGTTTGTTGCATAATTTAATTGAAGATAGAGTTAATGCTGTTCGACTTCAGTTAAACTGATAGGCAAAAAAAATACTACGCCAGGAAATGTTTAATGCTGTTTAAGATGACATGGGGATCACAGTTGCAATGTTTTCTAATTCTTATCACTTGAGACATTGTTTTAGGGTAAGAGTGCCTTAATTCTAAAACAAACAAGCGATGGATGAAATGATGTGTTATAACATAATTAATTCAAAGGGATTAAAACACCTGCAGGCAATCACAAGAGGTCGGGACACCAAGATACCTAGTCTATTGGTCCCCCTGACAAAGGTTGATGATGAAGCTGTCCATAGAGTTGGGTGATCAGAATGGAAGGGCTGCCACTACTGCTATCTAGCTTAGAAGCAGAGCAGACAGTGGTAACAACAAATAAGAACCTAATCCATGGCAACACTTAATGATCAACTTCTTAGGAATTGATTTAGGTATCGGTCCCAGGTGCTAAGATACCATGTTGGGGGATGTTAATGCTCAAACTAGGTTTTGAGATACACTATACAGTCCATGATCCACCTCTCTCAAGAGTTACACACTTAAATAGGGAGACAGTATGAAACTCATTGTGAATTGATGAATTTTACACAACTATCATATAAAAACAAAATGAAGATGATTATGTGAGCAAAAAGAATTGAAGAGAATTTGAGCTAAAAGAAAGAGAGATATACGTATAAAAACATAAATGAGTAATTATGTGAGCAAAAAGAATTGAGAGATGTTGTGAGCATAAAAACAGAAAGAGAGTGTGTGTGAATCAAATTTGATGGTGAAAGTTGCTTATTGGAATGACAATTGGATGATTACTGGTGTATTCCTTTTTAATAGCAGCTCATTTCAACTTAATGCTGCTAAGCTTAAGATAAATTTGATAGGCTTAAATTAGTACTGTCCGTATTGGTTTCTGCTGTTAAGTGTATGTTAATGCTGTCAGTTCAAGTTTCTGCTGTTGAGGGTGATTCTATAAATACTTCGATTAAAGGTTTCATTTACTTCTTTATTCGATTTCACTTATTCAAATACTCTCCAACCATAAACCCTAATTCAATTTTTATCTTTGATCATCAAATCCATTATTATGTCAAGCCCTAAGTTTACTGAAACACACAATGTGGTCGCATTCTTAGAAAAACCCAAAGAAAGTGATGGGTTTGCAGAGATAAATTGATTTCTTGAAAGCAAGTTCCGTTTCATATGCCTTAACAATTAATCCAATCATCTACACATCTTGCATTGAACAATTTTGGGCAACTGCCAAGGTACAGACAGTTAATGGAGTGCGATAGATACAAGCCTTAGTTGATAAGAAGAGGGTTA
This sequence comes from Tanacetum coccineum, assembly GCA_026074375.1. Classification (NCBI taxonomy): domain Eukaryota; kingdom Viridiplantae; phylum Streptophyta; class Magnoliopsida; order Asterales; family Asteraceae; genus Tanacetum; species Tanacetum coccineum. The sequence goes on from BQNB010000766.1 coordinate 142,174, forward strand.
TTGTTACGGAGTCAAGCATTAGGAGAGATCTTCATTTAGATGATGCAGAAGGTACTGATTATCTTCCAACTGCTACTATCTTTGAAGAATTGGCGCGTATGGGGTATTAAAAGCCTTCTCAAAAGCTTACTTTTTATAAGGCCTTTTTCTCTCCTTAGTAGAAGTATTTCATTCATACTATTACTCAATACTTAAGTGCTAAATCCACCGCATGGAATACGTTCAGTAGTTCTATGGCTTCTTTGATTATATGCTTGGCAACTAATCAGAAGTTCAATCTATCTAAATATATCTTTGATGCCATGGTGAAACACTTGGATGGAGGAGTCAAATTCTTGTTGTACCCACTTTTTCTCCAAGTTTTCATTAATCAACAATTGGGTAATATGTCAACACACAAGAAGATTTTTGTTAATCTCTTTCACACAAAGAAAGTGTTTGCAAATATGAAGAGGGCAGGAAAGGATTTCTCTGGGAGAATAACACCTTTATTTGATACCATGATGGTTCAACCTGTTGAAGAAATAGGTGAGGATTCAGATAATCCAACTGATTCCACTCCAATACCCATTATTGATCAACCATCTTCATCTTCCCACCCAAGAAGGACAAACTATCTAAGAAGGTTCAAAGATAAGAGGCAGAGGTTCCTCAAGATGAGACAAAGCATGAGGAAAGTGTACCAACACCTTCCAGTGATCCACAACCCAGTGGAGAGGATAGCATGAAACTAACAGATTTGATGGTTTTATGTACCAAATTGTAAACACAGGATCTTGATTTATAAAAGGCAAAGGATGCTCAAGCTAAGGAGATTGCTGCTTTGAAAAAGAGGATCCAAAGGTTAGAAAGGAGGAAAATATCAAGACCTACAGGGTTGAAAGGAAAGTTGGTATGTCTTAGAGAATTGAGTCCTCTGAAGATCAGGAGAGTTTGGGTGTTCCTGAAGATGCATCCAAACAGGGGAGGAGTATTGAAGATATTGATGCTGATGTTGATGTTTCCTTGGTTGATGAAACTCAAGAAAGACAAGATGATGACTTGATATTTGATACTGGAGTTTTGGATGATGTTGAGATGCCTGTGGAAGCTAAGGTTGATGGGAAAAATGAACAGAGTACTAAGAAGCTTGATGATAGTACTGCTGGTGAAGCAGTTACTACTGCTGGTGATGATAGTGCTGTTCCTACAACAAATGAGGAAATCACTTTGGCTCAGACACTTATACAGATTAAAGCAGCTAAGCCTAAAGTTGTTACTACTGCTGCTACAACAACAACAACAACAACTACAAGACCCAAGGATAAAGGGGTGGTTGTTCAGGAGCCAAGTGAGTTCAGAGTTCCACAAGAGATAAAACCTTCAAGTTCTAAAGATAAAGGAAAAGGTATTATGATTGAACCTGAAGTTCCTTTGAAGAGAAAAGATCAAATTGCTCTTGATGAACAAATTGCAAGAGATATTCAAGCTAAACTGGATGCTGAATTATTAGAAGAGCAAAAGCTGGCAAGGAAACAAGAAGAAGAAGCCAACATAGCATTGATTGAGTCATGGGAAAATACACAAGCTATGATGGAGGCTGATAGATTGCTGGCTGAGAGACTCCAATCAAAGGAAAGAGAGGAATTGACAGATGAGGAAAAAGCAAAACTGTTTATGGAACTGATGGAGAAAAGAAGAAAGCATTTTGCTGCACTTAGAGCACAAGAAAAGAGAAACAGACCTCCTACCAAGGCACAAAAGAGAACTCAAATGTCTACTTATCTTAAGCACATGGGTGGATATACATACAAACAACTAAAAGGAAAGAGTTTTGATGAAATTCAAAAGTTGTTTGATAAGGAAATGAAGAGAGTAAATACCTTTGTAGCTATGGGTTCTGAGGTACAGGAAAACAAAGAAAAGAAGGAAGAAGGTAGGGAGGAAACAGCTAAAGGTAGCAGAAAGAAGATGCTTGGAAGAAAAAGAGCAGGGAAAGAACAGCAGAAAGAATCCTCAAAGAAACAAAAAGTAGAGGAAGAAAAAGAGTCAGAGGAAGTTGATGAAGTTGATGAAGTTGAGCTAAAGAAGCTTTTGGTGATTAAAAAGGATGAAGATATAGCAATTGATGCTATACCACTTGCTACCAAATTACCAGTGATTATTGATTATAAGCTTCATAAAGAGGGTATGTTGGTACATTATCAGTTGATAAGAGCAGATGGAAGTTCCAAGAGATATTCTTCAATGATAAGGATGCTACAAGGAATAGACAGAGAAGACTTAGAAGCTCTTTGGAGGATAGTGAAGGCAAAGTATGGTGATACAAGGCCTGACAATGAGTTTGAAAGAGTGTTGTGGGGAGATTTGAAAGTTATGTTTGAACCAGACAAAAGAAGTGATGTATGGAGAATTTTACAAGGATACAGGGTGACCATTTAGAAGTTGATTGATTCATCTGGAGTTCACTTTGTAAGGTTTGATAATCTTCACATTTTTATGTTGGTTGAAAAGAGATATCCCCTTTTACACCATACAACCTTTCAATATGCTCAACAAGAAACTTCAAACTGATCATCAAAATGAGATGTGCTATCAACTGCTAAAGCTTATGGTGAAATAGCAAAAAGGTCTATGAAAGGTTTGAATGCATCTTCCTGAAGTATGATGAAGACTTTTAAAGAAGAAACTTAAAGATTCAGAAGATGAACATCAAGTTTAGGGGAGGATTGTTGGGACTTAAAAGACTTCATGGATTCTTAGAAGTTACTACTGCTCAGGTACATAATGGAAATTATGCTAAGTGGTTAGTACTGGTAGTATAATGTTACCACTGCTAGTTACTACTGCTAGTATAATTTAGTACTGATAGCATAAAGTTACTGCCTGTTCTGTTTTTAATTAAGTTAAGATGCTCAGTGTTGAAGACTAAAATATAAGCCTAAGTGTTAGTTAGTGTTGCTAGTAGTAAAAGTTAAGACTGCTAGTACAAGTTACTACTGTTAGTATATATTAGTATTGCTAGTACTAATGTTACTACTGCTTATGTTTATTAGTGTTGCTGGTGGAAGGATTACAACTGTTTGAAGACTTTCTACTGTCAAGAGGATAAAGATGACTTAAAGAGATAAAGATTGTTTGGAGAACAAGAATGCGTGTAAAGATAAGTGTTGAGATATTTATGTACAAGATATACATAATGTATTTATTTAGAAGATTACGTTTATGTTTAGAAAAGATTGAGATATCTTAGGAATGTATTGTAAGCCGACTAGGACTCCTTAGTCTATAAAAGGAGGCTCTAGGGCATTAGTTGAGATATCACAAAAACACACAATCACATCATTATCAGTTTTCATAGTTGTCGAAGTCGATTAAGAAAAGCTTCAAGGTTGTAAACCCCAGTACTAAGTTAAGAGTACTCGTATTATTGATCTAATAATATTGGAGCGTTTGGTTATATCTTTGTTTATTCAAGATTACTGTTTCATTGATTTTACTTCTAGAGTATTAAGGTGTAGATTCCGCATACACTTTAATATACATACAAAGTTTCTACAACAAGTTATTTTGGATTTATCCAAGGTAATTTAACCTTAGACAACCTAAGGAATCGATCTAGGTTTGGGATCAACAAGAAACCCTGATGAGAAGATGGTGGTGAATGAGATTGTAAGTAGACTCTTAGAGGAAGAGGAGGTGAATCATTTTGGGAAGGAGGCGATGATTTTGGAGTGGAGGTTTTGCTTTTCCATACTTGTCTAACCGACATCCTTGGTTTTCTAGAGAAGTTAGAATGGTGGTTTGAGCAAGACATTGATAAAGAAGAAGAGAGATTTGAGGGAGATGAAGATGGTGGTGAAATATGAAAGTTGGGTGATTAAATAATGAGGAAGATTGGATAAAGTGGCAAAGCATGGTTTAGGAAGAAGAAAATGCCAAATATGGTTTAGCAAATCTGGGAAATGATAGCTTTAGGATGTAAGTAGGATGGTCAAGATACATAAAAAGAGGTAAACTCGAAATTTTTCATTCCCTTCTAGTGGCGGTCCCATATCACCATACGGTCCCAAATATATTGGGGGGCCACCGGGTATATAAGGGGGCCGTTTTCTGGAAGCAGGAAGATTTCTAGTTTTCCCTTTTTCTTAAGTCTAGTGATTTTGGCTTTTACCAATATTCAAGAATCAACTAGTTCAAGCAATAATATGTAGTTCTATTCTAACATACAAATCATTTAGCAAGTACTGGCATTTCTTCTTATGACATAATCATTTAAGAAATTGTGCTAGTCATTGAAATTTGATAGATAGAATGTAGAAGATTATCAAAGTTAAATGCTAATAAAATTTTGCCCTCCTATTCCTTATATAAACAAAATATAGTGTATTAAAAACGAGAGATGATATATTAATATAATAATTGTTTCATCAGTAGTGTGCCAACTTGTGCTTTCCGAGTTTCCTACCCATCATGTTCTTGAGAGCTTGTCCAATTGACCTTAACCCTTTCCGGTGAGCATCTCTTTGTTGAGTTTGAAGATTAATGGTTTCGGAGAGATAGATGTTTAAGTAATGACTTTCATGAGGAGGGTTTTGATGGACTCTAGAGACATCATTTGACGAGGAAGAGATGTTTTAAGACGGAGAGGAAGGATTGGAATGAAAAGATTCATCATCATTTTCATCAATGGAATCATCCAATGGATGAGATGACGATGGATGATTTAGAGTGGAGGATGAGGAGCTAGCATTTATCTTACAAGGTCTTTTCTTGCCCCGATCCACTCGTGTCTTTCGCTCATAAAAAGGAGCGAGCAGATGCATGGCTCTATCATGTGAGAGATAATGATCAAAAGCTAGCCCATGATAGACAGAAACTACATGTGTGAATAATCTAGTCAAGAGCATTCCATAAGGTAAGAGTTCCTTTGGTTTGAATCGAGTCTTTTCCATTCTTTTGAGAATGAAAAATGCTAGGTTATAAGGAGTGGATATCTCAATGCAATAAAGTATGTGACAGAGACAAGAGGAGACATGATCCCTATGTCCTCCTGTAGGATTCTATAATTCACACATATAATATCTAGAGAGAGAAAGTTAGAGAGAGAGAGAGAGAGATGGATGAAGAGAATATGTAAAACACACTAAAGAGTGTGTGTCAAATGATTTCTTCCAACACCCTCTACATGTGTGGAGAGGGTTATTAAATATGTCTTACAAAAAAAATGCCTAATTTATGAAACGGGGGCTATGGTGTGGGCTTACAGTGGGTAAAGACCCGACCCAAGCACCATAATATAATACTCATTACTAACAAAACTAGTAGCTTTGATTAACTTGAAAAATACAGGGGTGACGAAGTCTTTTTCTTAAACTTACATATCTCCCCCTAAGGGAGGTCACCCAGAAATTACAATTTAAATTATAGCATTCTATGAGTTGATCATTGACTCTGGCTCGTAGTCTTTGATTCTTCAAGTACTATCTTTGTACGGCAAGTAGTAATCTTTGAGCATAGTTCCTTTGACTTGTATGATCTTTGACCTTTCTTTGAGATCATCAGCCATAGTAAATCTCTTAATCATCCTTGTTATGAAGTATTGCCTCCATGTAATGTTGTGACCTTTGGACCGACATGCTCACACCTTTCTGGAACATGATAGCAAGCATCAGAGTTACGGAAGCTGTGTTGTAGGTCTTTCAGCTATCATGATGTCTTTTGATTAGAAATATGACTAATGTGTGAGCATGGGGTTGTGAATTGACATGTCTCTGTCCAGCAGCTGCTACCGTCGGGATTCCTGCAAGTATACGTTAGTAATAAACACACGAAAGTGTCTTTGTTCACTTTTGTTGAATAAGGTTGCAAGGACCACGGTTCCTTATTAATCAGTATAAATACTGCCTGTGATCAGGTAGACTTCCGAAGAATCTCCTTGACAGGGTTTGGCAGTTGCCGCTGCCATTCTCAAACCGGGGACGTCTCAAAGTAGACAAAGCACGATATGAGTGAACCAGTAGTTTAAAACCCACTGATTACATCGAGAAATTGATTTGAAATCAGTTGCGTTGTCACTCAAAAATGAGCTCGACGTTTTGGTGACACATCGAAGTTTTATAACATAAAATCATATTTATCAGAAACACTTGTGTTTTGTTTTCTGAAACATTATACAAAGTCAATGTGCTCAAAAAATCAGTTGGTAAGCACATCCGAAGGTTTTTCAAAAGCTACTCGTCATTTCATTATACTGGAACAAGTTTGATTCATAAGGAATCGCACCATCGTTTCTTTCTAGTTATCACAAGCTTGATCCTCAAGAGGATCTCACATGTCACCTACCAAGAGCTTGTTTGATGTTGGCTCTAGAAGGATTTCCATCTTCATTGTGAGTACTTTCGTATCACTCGATTGTTCTCTAAGCAATACCACGAGCGATATATCGTAGGACTCTTAAGATCTTACTTGTTATCACAGTGTGTGATGAACCAACATAGTTTGTATTAGTGCCCTAACGAGATTTATGGATGATCTCATGGCTCTAGACTCAATAGTGCAGTTTTGGTTTTTAGTAGTCAGAGGCTGGAGCAGACCGCCACCTTTTCAATATCGTCTAACTCGGAGTGAGAGAGACGATAGAAATGTAATGATCTCCATGAGAAATGAAACAAGAATCCTTTGAGGGATCTTGAGTGGCTAAGGAGGGTTGTGCAGCGTATCACTGGGTCCATGATACTTGTCTTCAATGTCAACAATCAACCATGTGATTCTGACAGCATATGTAGTGACCCAGTTTCTGCCTAATATTTAAGGAGGGCTGCTTTCTGTTCACCCTTTATCTTAACATTTCTTTTTCATTCTTCAACCCCTTCAGTGCTTACCGAGACTTCATTACTAGTACCTTGTTGGGTATGTTCCAGTACTAGCTCCATCTCAGTCCGCACTATTCCCTTATTCTCACATTACTCCTTTTTTACATCATACCTAAGGACTTCTACACTAACTAGTGGATTGTCCCTGGGTAGATCCTTCCGGCTCTAGCGGGATCATGGGAACAAGTACCTAACCATACCATCCTTATAACTCTGACAAAGTAAGTGCAGGGTTGGTCTTTTGGTACTATTCTCTTTGCCTTAAAACCAATTGAAAATCAACCAAGGTACTTGTGATATAGATATCAAAGCCATTGTACCTTAACTGTTTTAATTATTTAGAAATGCTCCCCCTCAACACGTGCGTTGATGTTCAAAATTGTTTAGCACATGGAGGGAGGAGTACATGTTTGAGTATTAATAGATCACATTTTTGTCATATTTAATATTTAAATCACATTCTCTCCATTGATCAAAAATTTCAAACCCTTTAAGATTTAGGATCTCAATTGATTTAAATATGTTAGAAAATTTAGGAGAAAATGTGTTATGATTAATTACAAGCCGATATTGGAACCTATAATTGCTCCCCCTTA